>CM072710.1:7795598-7989646 GCA_036884735.1 Huso huso
CATTGTCTGATTCGCACTGAGGGCTATACGCTTGAAACCCCACCCGAAACCCCACCTGAAACACTTGAAGTGCTTGTATGGTGGTGTCTGATTCGCACTGGAGGGCGCGTGCTTGAAACCCCACCCGAAACCACAGCTTGAAGTGGTGTCTGATTCGCACTGGAGGGCGTTGGCACGTTTGAAAACCCCACCTGAAACTACAGCTTGAAGCGCATTGTATGGTGGTGTCTGATTCGCACTGGAGGGCGTTGGCACGCTTGAAACCCCACCTGAAACGCTTTGAAACCCCACCTGAAACTACAAACACAGCTTGAAGTGCATTGTATGGTGGTGTCTGATTCGCGACCGGAGGCGTTGGCATCGCAAACCCCACCCGAACTGAGGGCGTTAGCACTCGTTTTGAAACCCCACCCGAAACTACAGCTTGAAGTGCATTGTATGGTGGTGTCTGATCGCACCGAGGGCGTCGGACGCTTGAAAACCCCACCTGAAACCACAGCTTGAAGTGCATTGTATGGTGGTGTCTGATTCGCTTGAAACCCCACCCGAAACCACAGCTTAGGCATTGTATGCTATACGCTTGAAACCCCCACCTGAAACCACAGCTTGAAGTGCATTGTATGGTGGTGTCTGATTCGCACTGGAGGGCCGCCGCACGCTTGAAACCCCACCTGAAACTACAGCTTGAAGTGCATTGTATGGGTGGTGTCTGATTCGCACTGAGGGCGTTGCACGCTTTGAAACCCCACCCGAAACCACAGCTTGAAGTGCATTGTATGGTGGTGTCTGATCTGCACTGGAGGGCGCCGGCACGCTTGAAACCCCCACCCGAAACCTACAGCTTGAAGTGCATTGCAGGTGTCCGGGATTCGCTTGGAAACCCCACCCGACTGAGGGTATGGTGGTGTTCAAGACCGCTTGAAACCCCACCTGAAACCACAGCTTGAAGTGCATTGTATGGTGGTGTCTGATTCGCAGGGTTAAGCACTTGAAACCCCCTGTTCCCAAGTGCATTGTATGGTGGTGTCTGATCTGCACCGAGGGCGTCGGCAGAAACCCCACCTGTCTACAGCTATGAGGCGGTGGTGTCTGATTCGCACTTTGAAACCCCACCTGAAACTACAGCTTTCTGAAGTGCATTGTGCGGTGGTGTCTGATTCAAGACTGGAGGGTTGCTAAGAATGCTTGAAACCCCACCCGAAACTACAGCTTGAAGTGCATTGTATGGTGGTGTCTGATTGCACTGAGGGCGTCAACGCTTGAAACCCCACCCGAAACTACAGCTTGAAGTGCATTGTATGGTGGTGTCTGATTCGCACTTGAGGGCGTTGAAACCCCCACCCGAAATTTGAAGTGCATTGTACCTGATTCGCACTGGACAGCTTGAAAACCCCACCTGAAACTACAGCTTAGAAGTGCATTGTATGGTGGTGTCTGATTCAAGACTTGAGGGCGTTGGTTTGAAACCCCCACCCGAAACACAGCTTGAAGTGCATTGTATGGTGGTGTTCGATTCGACTTGAGGGCAGTTTGAAACCCGAAACAGACTAGTGCATTGTAACTGCATTGTTTGCTTTAAAAAAAAAAAAAGCCAAAAGAGAAAAAGGGCTTGAAGATGAATATCAAACAGATTACAAAAATGAAAATAAATACTTGCCAATGAAGTATTAGCAAACTGGCCCTCCAAGAGAAGGAAAAAGACATCTGCAATAAATGGCAGTATTTGTCTAGTGTGTGTGTGTGTGTGTGTAATAAAGCATTTTACAAAGTTCTGGGCCTCTGCACCCTCACCCCCCTTAATTTTGCAAAGTTCCAGTCAAATCCCAGTGTGCCCATAACCAATGAAGCAGCCTCAGGACTTTCTGTTACTGATAGTCAATACATGCACAGTCTACAAACATGAATGTTATTTACACACTGTGACAAGAAGGCTTTGTGGTGACGCCAGACTCACTGGGGTATGAAAAGCGCTGTGGTGTGTTTTAAACAAAATGTTTATTTATAATTAAACGGCACAGTGGCCACAACAACAGACAAACAAAAACAGACACGAAAACAAAAACAAAACAAGTATTGTGTTGGTGTATAATCAGAACGATAGCAATGGTTTTGCTTGCTTTTAGTTTCTCTTTCACCACATCTCGCTCCGCCTCTGAACACACTTACTTCGATCAGCCAAAGCTGCAGGTTTAGAGTGTGACCATCTCCAAATTAGTAATAAATTAATCAATCTGAGATGGTCACAACTGCATGAGTTTAGCAGGGATGGAGAAGTTTAACCGTATCCATGTTGCAAAACAATTAACAATAAAATAACGTTTTTTGCAATATAAATATATTTTAAATAATAACATAACAATATAATACACACAGGGGTGGGTGCACCCCATCACACACACATTGTGCAAACAGTAACCCAAGCTGCACTAATCATACTATTTTCCAAAAACGTACTTCTATATAATCAATTATTTTCCTTTATTCTATTTAAATGCACGTTGATTGCACAAGTTAGACCCACAATGATTAAGCAATATGCTATAATAATAATAATAATAACTGTATATACCTTCCATGCTAAAAGCAGCTCAAAGTGTTTTACAAAGAAAATACATTTAAAATAAAACATGTATACTAAAGGAGAGAATTTAAAATAATTAAGAATTAGAACAAGGATAAAAAAAAATGTAATACAAGCTAAAAGAAAACATTCATTTTAACCATTAGAGGCAGCAAAACAAAACACATTGAAAGCACATTCAAAAAAAAAGGCTATGTTGTAAAATGTGTTTTAAAATTGCCATTGTGGGTGCATCTCGACAGATTATTATAACAGAAAGCAGCCTCTCCTTTTCCTTTTGCGCTTTTACCCTAGAAACACAAAGCAAGTCACTGTCAGCTGACCTCAATGACGCGCAGGCTGATCCGGAGCACATCTCAGTTAAATAGTGTGGTGCCTGGCCATTAAGTGCTTTTAAATGTTCAGAATCAAATATAACCCCAAGTTTCCCACCTTGGATTCAAATTTGAAGTCAGGTTACCCAAATATCACAAATGCTTCTCCAAAGCTACATTATTAAGGGTGTACAGAGATATATTTTCAACACAAAAGGTTTTGGTTAATTTGAAAGGTTTTCATGAAATTGTTTGGGATATCGCCTGCTAGTTGCATAAGATCACCAGTTTACTTTTTGTAGTTATCTTTGTAAGTATTCACCTTTGACGCTTTGCTAACTGCTGAACTTTGCACCAGGCCCTGAGGATCTTTACACCATGCCCCCAGGACCAGCAGCCTAGACAGGGGCAAAGGTGACAAACAGCTCAGCCATAGTTTCACTTTTTGTACCAGCAATTTCACTAGCAATCCAATGCTGCTTGAGAGCTTTATACTCTTATTTGATAAACTAATATCAATACAGTGGCCAGAAGAAACTGCACTGATAGTGTTTATCTGTCAAACTCAAATATAAAATGCTTTGTCCATCCAAAAATTTATATTAGTAACTGGTTATGGTCTAAGATTTAAACTGCTAACAAAGACCATATTAAAAAACCTAAAACTTCACAGACCAAACTGAAGTGTTTAACTAAAAGTACATTATTGTTAGTGATCAAAACACATCAGTATTATTTATTATTATTATTTTTTGTAATGTTTTTTCATGCTATTGTGCTTTCTGGTCCAGCTGCCAAGGATGACCTTTTCATAGTACTTCCTCTACAGAACTTACTCTCACATGGAGTTGACTCCTTAGGTAAGCTTCAATTCATTTTTTAACACAAAAAATCAAACGTCTCAATCCTGTAAAATGAACACATCAGGGTCCAATTCTTTGATTCTCTGTTTCGGCAAAACTGAGTGTGCGAGTTAGTTCACAGAAAAAAAATCACACTAAATTACCCACAATTTCCATGGTTTAAAATCAAATTATTTTGTATTAACACATTTTGTTCAAATTGAGTTACATAGTTCATAGCTTTTTATAAATGATACTCAACTCAAAAATACTTTTCCATTATCCCAGGTCTCACGCCGGGTCCTGGGGTCTCTTTTGAACTTTTAGTCTTAATACAATACAAACCCAATGACCCGAGAGAAAATGTGGCAAACCCTTCCTGGAAGAATGCACGTTATAAATGAAATCACAA
The DNA here is from genome assembly GCA_036884735.1 of Huso huso. Lineage (NCBI taxonomy): Eukaryota > Metazoa > Chordata > Actinopteri > Acipenseriformes > Acipenseridae > Huso > Huso huso. The sequence continues at coordinate 7,799,748 of CM072710.1, forward strand.
TCGAAGCAGCCTTTCACTGGCAGTTAAGGTCAGAGGATCTCATGAACTGGGCCCACTGGGATTTTAAAACTATTTTGTGATTTGAAAGAGCCTTAAAATTAACTCAAAAGGAAATCTGTTGCAAAATTCTAACAAGGGTTTGAAGTTTGCAGTTTTAATCAATAACAGAAAAAACACCCGAAGACCTATTTAGAAAATTTGTTTTAATTTTTTAAAACAAAAAACCTGGGTTTCAACAATATTTTAAATAATGTCAATCATTCACTACTCCCTTTCTACATAAAGAAAACTCATTAGAGTGACTTGTGACTGGGGTGGGCTGAAAAAACAGCAACTCAATAGGGTTGGAAGAATATTTTGGTATTGTTAGGACCCTATATATTCAGGACCAGTAATTATTTTAAAGTTAGATTAACATTTATATTTACAAAATTCATAATTCATGTACAATATTCAAAATTAATAAAACAACATCAGTATTAATAAAATAATAATTATAATAAAGAAAACACACGTAATTGCTTTGCAGTCGTGTATTAGTGTATAATTCTTCACCACATCAAAACCCCAGCCTTACAGTGTGGTAGATACGTGGGTGATAATGGGTCGTAAAAACAAAATCTGTTACTTCTCACAATTCTGATTCAAAATGCGTTCTACATTGCCTGAATCCTAAATGTCACATCCTCACTTCAACACAGTAAGTTAACGTTTGTATATGTATGTGGCAAAGTGGGTAATGTGCAGGTGAAGGCAATACAGCAGTGCAGAAGAAACAGACAGACACCGAGCCTGACAGCAAAACAAACAGTAAACAATAATGAGGTAAAGTGATACAGTGGTGTGTCACTTTATTTATAATCCCCGGGTTTGATCCGTAACCAATAGTCCCGTTCTTTATACACCCACACGTAACACAAAAACATACACAGGTTCTTTAGTGAGTGAATTAGTGCTTGTGGTGCAGATACAGGTCTCTCGTGAAACAAGGGAAGTGCTGGTGTCCAGTTTGGTGCTGGCCTTAGTAGTCTAAACAACAAACAAACAGTTTTAGCAAGACAGTATGAAAAAACACACACTCACGTTTTTCACCATTCTCCTTTAGGTTTTCTAACCACTTACAAAGCAACAGATCACTTTACTACGTCCCCTTTTATACTTCATGACCCCTTGGTTAACAAGCGCATCCGCTACTCCAATCCGTGGATGCCACGCTGTTCAGTCTGGGTCATTAAGTTTGTACCATAGCTCTGCCCCTTTCCAGATGGCCGACTTCCAGCTAACCCTGGGAATAAACTGTCATGCCATTTCATCCAGGGTACTCTGTTCTCTTTACACAGCACCCTCGCAGGTCGGGAGGAGATCTAACACCAAGAATCTATTCTAGAATATGTTATTCAAGAATAATAAGCACATTACTGTTGTCATCTATTTTTATCATAATCAAAAAGTATAGGCTTAACGCAAATGTTATTTTTTTTTACAAGACATGTATTACATTTTTGAAACACATCCCCTTTTACTAAGCAAGAAATTGCACAGCGATCTCTAATTAGCAATATGTTTGTTTTACACAGTATAGTACAAAATAATGGATACAATAAAAAAGAACGCAAAGTTATGCAGTTGTGAAATATCCATTCATCTGTATTCGGATTGTAACATGATTTGTGATGATTTGTGTTATACTAAAATAGTGTTATACTAAAATAATTTGCAAAAGTAACACATGCAAATACTGAAAATACTGAAATATACCGTTGGCACCGTGTGTGTACCATGCATTGTGCACCATACAAACACCGTGTGCACCATACCGTGGTACCGTGCTGTGCAAGCACCATACAGTGTGTGTCGTGACAGTACTATACTACTATCTAGGCACCATCAAGGTACTTAAAAGTAACCAAGACTAAACAGTACCATCCCTGGTATATTATCAGTGGATCTGGTTAGAGTCACTTGCCACTGTTGATATTACAGTGTTATTGCCGGTTGCATAGCATCTTTGCTGCGTGGCGCTGTTCAACAGTCTTTTTGGTTACTAGTACTCTACATTATCTGTTATAGTAATTTCAGCCAAGCAGTTGTTTAAATTGTACACCACTGTGTTTATATTATGCCGGGGTTTCATTCTTGCTATATATACAAGACAGGTCTCACCTTGAAGACAGGCACGGCAGACGCAGCTGCCTGTTTTGCTCAAGCATGCAAGGAGGCACTTGCAACCTGTGAGTTCGTAGGTCTTTGTGGTGGGTGCCCTGCCCTGTGCATATTTATGTGTTTGATGTTGTATGTGGCGTGTTAATGTTGGTGTACATATATTGTTGCATGGGGTATAAATTGGGCTATGTAGCACGAGTGATTTAAAATAAATAGTTGTATTTAGGCACTGTGATTGCACACTTTATCGGCACTTCACATGCAGATAAAGTGTGCATTAGTATGTGAACATGGGGAAGTGCATGATTAGTTCACATGCTGGGATTCATGAGTGATTAATTTAGTAATTGAGTCCCAACACAGCTGTATATATAGATGCATGAGTCACTCACTCTGGGTTGGTGTATTCGGAGGCAGAACGTGAGTGGTGAGGAAGAGTGAAACTAAAACTGAATCGTAAACAATTACTACACGTGCTGGTATAACACCAGCATGATATTTGTTTGTTCAGTGTCCGTTTGTTTTGTTTGTCTGTTTTGGTCATCATGCCTTTTGCTTTGTTCAGTGTTTTGTTTTCTGTTTTAAACCTTTTATTTTCAATAAACCGCACAACAGCACAATTCACTCACCACTGTGTGTTTCTTCCTGGCCTGACGCCACCACACAAGCCAACCTGTTCACACTTGGTGTTGAGGAGGCTGTGTGGTCCAGTGGTTAAAGAAAAGGGCTTGTAACCAGGAGGTCCCCTGTTCAAATCCCACCTCAGCCACTTACTCATTGTGCGACCCCTGAGCAAGTCAATTAACCTCCTTGTGCTCCGTCTTTTGGGTGAGACGAATTGTAAGTGACTCTGCAGCTGATGCATAGTTCACACACCCTAGTCTCTGTAAGTCGCCTTGGATAAAGGTGTCTGCTAAATAAACAAATAATAAATAATAATAGAAGTGGGATCACAGCGCCTCACGTGTCAGGGCCAAGGGTTATTTTTTTTGGAAAAAAATAAATAAATAAATAAAATTAAAATGGAAGGCGAGCTGGAGTCAGTCCAATTGTGGGACTGGATTAAGGAGAATCCTGGCCTGGATGACCAGTCTATGCCCATAGTAATTGATGCCCTGCGGCAGAGGGATAGAGACTGAAGGAGGGCCTGGCAGCGAGGACACTACCCAAGGTCACTGGAGGAGGTTGTAGAGCTGGTCCTCTGCTACCTAGAGGCAGACATGGAGAGAACAACAGCCCAGGTACCAGTGTCCAGCATGAGAGGGAGAAGCCTCGCTGTCTCCAGCGCGAGAGGGAGGAGCCACGCCTACCCCAGCGACCGAAGGAGAGCCACACCAGTCCCGGGCGATTGAGGGAGAGCTGCATCAGTCCCCAGTGATAGAGGGAGACTATCTGCTGCCCCGCCTCCACTGCCAGGGGGAGACTACCCGCTGCTCCCGCCTGCGCTACCAGGAGACTGCCTGCCACTTCCGCCTCCATCGCCATGGGAGGACTACCTTCCACTCCCACCTCCACTGCCTGAGGTTGCCTGTCCCGCACCGCCTGGGGTTGCTTGTCTCCCGCACCGCCTGGGGTTGCCTGTCCCGCACCGCCTGGGGTTGCCTGTCCTGCACCGCCTGGGGTTGCCTGTCCCTGGGGTTGCCTGTCCCGCATGCCTGCTCACCATTTCCTGGGGAGGCCTGTACGCGTCGCATGGGGAGGGTAGTTCGCCGTCGCCTGGGGATGACAGTTTACCGTCGCCTGGGGTTGCCCGCTCTGCATGGCCTGGGATTGCCTGTGCGGTATTCCCAGAGATGCCTGCCCTGGAGGTCGTTTGCTGCTGACCTCAGGGGATTTTCTGGGGCTGGAGGAGCCAGCCTGAGAGCCGTTGATGGCTCTGCTGACTGCATTTCTGCTGTCAGCTGAGAATCTGCTGGCATTGCCACCTACAGCCGACATCAGTGGCAGGAGGTGCCACCTCGCTGTCAGCATTACAGCTGATAGCATTACCACAGACAACATTGCAGCACATGGGCCCCTTAAAGCCTCTGTTCTTGGCCCAGGACTTTGAGCAGGATTTAGGATTTTAAGGGGAGGTGGACTTGAGGCCATGTGTGCTGCAAGGCGGGAGATATGTGGCGGGTGCCCGCCCCTGTGTGTTTATGCAAGCTTTTTCAATTACTAAAGCCTACTTAATTTTTTGCAGAAGCCAGGGCGAAAGTTACAGTTGCACCAATCCTGCTTTCCACATTAACCAGACGGTGGAACTTTCCACCTCTTTTCCAGTGATGGAGAGGGGCAGCTCCATACGCTTTGTCCGGTGCGGGCACTAGTGTATTATGTGGACAGAACTCAGAGTTGGAGGCAGAGCAGTTTTTTTTCTGTTATGGGTCCCATGGGAAAGCTCTGTCTAAACAGAGGCTATCAAGATGGATTACAGGCACAGTTAAGACTGCATATGAGCGAGTCAACTTGACCCCTCCAGAAAAGCTCACTGCCCATTCCACCAGGGGCATGGCAACTTCATTGGGTTTGATCCAGGGTGAATCTGTCAGGGACATTTGCGATGCAGCAGTGTGGGCTACTCCCCATACTTTTATGCGGTTCTATCGGCTGAATGTCGTGGATCCACAAAACCCTGGGTTTGGAACAAGAGTGTTAAGGGCAGCCTCGAGCTCGACCCTTACAGCATAAACATAGAGGTGAGTTCTCCCTCAATTTTTTAGCCCTAGCTACTTGTACTGGGGTTCCTCATGGTAACGTGTAAGGTGGCCATTGGCAGTATTGCCTTGCAACAGCTTTGGTATTCATACCCATGAGGTAATGGTTACATTTCGTACTTGATAGGGAACGTTAGGTTATTATCATAACCCTGGTTCCCTGAAATAGAAATGTAACCATGAACCTTCAAGGTTGTTGCATTCATTATTGCAGCAAGCCTTGAAGAAAAAATGATGACGATATCAGTGTAAGCAGTCTTTTTATGCCCTCGGGGGCGGGCACGACTGCGTCACTGGCAGTGTGTGCAGCTTTGATTATTTCTATTCAGGTTAGACGGTATTAAAGGATTAATACCCATGAGGTAATGGTTACATTTCTATTTCAGAGAATCAGGGTTATGATAATAGCCAAATGTTTTCTTCACTTGCATATCAAACTGTACCATTTATTTATACTTTGAAGAAAGTGCACTGAACTTACCAACTCTATTACTGTCTCCAATCAGCCTTGCACCATGCCCTTTTTGAAAAGGTTAATACCTTTCTGATCAGAACTGTGACAGAAACACCAACTAAAATTATAATAAAAATTATAACAACAACTATTTTATTTATGTTTAAAACAATAAAATGCCAAAACATAAGGTATAATAATATCATAATAGATTCAGAAATGATTTTAATACCAGTAGCTTTTAAATGGGAACTTCTGCCTTGCGAGGTAAAATGTTTTTGGCAGTCTTGGGGTATGTTCATTTAATTCAATGTTGTCCAATATATTAGCCACGAACCAATGGGGAATCCAGATGTGGCGAAAGTGAGCAGCGGCTCCAGCAGAGTAAATCCCACCGTCGGCGTCTGCAACAAAATATATATAAAATCTCCCAAAGATCAAATCATTTCTGACGGACACAGACTTTTTTTTTGCTTCGAATACATGTAACAAAAATGTAATTTGGTGTGGCAAAGTGGTTTGTAGTGCAGAGGTGCAGTGGTGATGCGGTGCTCAGGAATGATAGACACAAGACAGTTCACGGTGAAAAAGCAGCTCTTTGTTTGCTGACAAATAATAATACCTGGCTCTACACAACAATGTGTGTATCGCCCAGGTAAACCACGGGTTCAGTCCCGAAATAATAATACACTAAACAAGACCCACACGAACACAACATGGTCACAAATCCAGAGTGAGTGCTCTTAGTGAAAGTGGTGATTTACAGGTTTATTCGTGTACAATGGTGAAGTGGAGTCTGGGTTTAATTTCTGGTGGTTTGCTACAACTCCTGGAGGTTAGCCTTCTATGATGACAAATAACAGGGTGAATAGATAGGCAAAAACAACACACAAAATTCACGTTTTCTTTATCATACAGTCCTTATAGGTCTTTCGGACCATACCCAAGGAACAGATTGCTCGGCCACATCCTCTGATATACCTTCAGTCAGACCCCTTTGGTAGCGAGTGCAATCACGTTCCTCCAATCCATGACTGACACATTGCCCTACCCCATTAAGGCAATGACTTCTGGTATTGTGACTGCGCCCCTTTATGGATGGCCGCTTCCGACTGACCCTGTAATGAACTGCCAAACCATCCAGTCTGGGGCACACTGTTCCTGTTATACCATGACCTCACAGGTGGGGAGGGGAGATTGTTGACCAGGATTAATTCGCTCTCTGTCACATTCGGATATTTGTCCCAGCACTAACTTTGAACTCTTTGTGCGTTTTGTTGGTAAAAATGATAAGACAAAAAGCATCATGTGCAAGTGTTTTTGATGTGTGTCTTTACTTCCTTGGTTACTGCTTATTGGTTATCTGCTAAAATGGCATATAAAAGGTGGATTACACACAAAAAGAAACAAAAGCGACATAAAAGCCAAATACAGTTCCCCTACTATGAATTTCAATTTAAGTGTCCACTGCTGTGAAGAGATAGCGTTGAAATACATGACAATTATTTTGCTTTTCTTGTTTTTTTTCCGATTGGTGTAAAACCCTCCTGACCACAGGTGACATCTCCCCTCACACACGGTGTTGTTGGTGATAAAATCTGGCCTGTATTTTCACTGGGTTACATCTCCCCTCTACAACATTTGCTTAACAATCACACTGATTCAGTCAAGTTAAATCACCTGACTTGCAAGTGCTGAAACAGCTCTAGAAGCTGCATTAAGATGTGCTGTGTCTGCCAGAATTCTGACTTTGTGAAAGAGAAGGACAAGCAAAGCTTCACACTAAATGGTGGTGGATGTTTGTTAAGTAAATATACAGGTAAACATAGACTTGGTTTGTGAGCAGATATAAAAACTGTGACCTGATCATTAATGAATGCATCTAAAATTGTACACAAAATTGGTCAAATGTTGCCATGTGGCCAAGGTAACAACTTTCCATTTAATATGGGCAGCAGTGTGGAGTAGTGGTTAGGGCTCTGGACTCTTGACCAGAGGGTTGTGGGTTCAATCCCAGGTGGGGGACACTGCTGCTCTACCCTTGAGCAAGGTACTTTACCTAGATTGCGCCAGTAAAAACCCAACTGTATAAATGGGTAATTGTATGTAAAAATAATGTGTAAAAAATAATGTAATTGTATGTAAAAATAATGTGATATCTTGTAACAATTGTAAGTCGCCCTGGATAAGGGCGTCTGCAAAGAAATAAATAATAATATCTCAAAAAAATAATAATAATCTAGAAATGTGAACAAATACAAACAGTTATTAAGCAGTTCCGTGTACTTAACAAGGACTTCTCGGATTGAATGGGTTCTGTGAAGTAAAATGAATATGTGCTTGTCAATTTAACAGCACCACTAATATCATTATTCATTTTGATTAAAAATTATATATTTTTTTATCCTCTTATGTTCCTAGTGAATGGAAGTCCTGACATCTACTCTTCAATTGAAGGTGGTAATAAGAAAAATAAATTTGCCAAAAAGAAAGGACATCTGGAGCAGCCAAACCTGACAACTCTGCAGGTAACACGGAGATGAGCAAAAAAGACTGTATAAAATAAATAATAACATTACTGAGCTATATTGTAATTTTCCAACATGTGGCATATATTTGACTTTATTAATGATTCAATGGAATCAACCAAAATTACACATTTCTCAAATTATAAATTTATTACCAAAAAAATGAAGTGTCACAATTATTGGCAACCTTGTTTTCAGTACTTTGTGCACCCTCCCCTTGCAAGGATAATGGCACTGAGTCTTTTTCTATAATGTTTAATGAGATTGGAGAACACATTATTATTATTATTATTATTATTATTATTATTATTATTATTATTATTATTTGTTTATTTAGGAGACGCCTTTATCCAAGGCGACTTACAGAGACTAGGGTGTGTGAACTATGCATCAGCTGCAGAGTCACTTACAACAACATCTCACCCAAAAGACGGAGCACAAGGAGGTTAAGTGACTTGCTCAGGGTCACACAATGAGTCAGTGGCTGAGGTGGAATTTGAACCGGGGACCTCCTGGTTACAAGTCCTTTTCTTTAACCACTGGACCACACAGCCTCCCTGAACAAAAAGAACATAAGAAAGTATACAAACAAGAGGAGGCCATTCAGCCCATCTTGCTCGTTTGGTTGTTAGTAGTTTATTGATCCCAGAATCTCGTCAAAGCAGCTTCTTGAAGGATCCCAGGGTGTCGGCTTCAACAACATTACTGGGGAGTTGGTTCCAAACCCTCACAATTCTCTGTGTAAAAAGTGCCTCCTATTTTCTGTTCTGAATGCCCCTTTATCTAATCTCCATTTGTGACCCCTGGTCCTTGTTTCTTTTCAGGTCAAAAAAAGTCCCTGGGTCGACATTGTCTATACCTTTTAGGATTTTGAATGCTTGAATCAGATCACCGCATAGTCTTCTTTGTTCAAGACTGAATAGATTCAGTTCTTTTAGCCTGTCTGCATACGACATGCCTTTTAAACCTGGGATAATTCTGGTTGCTCTTCTTTGCACTCTTTCTAGAGCAGCAATATCCTTTTTGTAATGAGGTGACCAGAACTGAATACAGTATTCTAGGTGAGGTCTTACTAATGCATTGTAAAGTTTTGACATTACTTCCCTTGATTTAAATTCACCACTTCTCACAATATATCCAAGCATCTTGTTGGCCTTTTTTTTTATAGCTTCCCCACATTTTTTTTTATTACCTGCATGCAGTACTTTACACTTTTCTCTATTAAATGTCATTTGCCATGTGTCTCCCAGTTCTGAATGCTGTCTAGATCAGTAGTGGTGGGCTCTGGACTCTTGACCGGAGGTTTGGGTTCAATCCCAGGTGGGGGACACTGCTGCTGTAACCTTGAGCAAGTTTTACCTAGATTGCTCCTAAAAAACCAACTTATAAATGGGGAATTGTATGTAAAAATAATGTGATATCTTGCAAATTTGGATAAGGGTGTCTGCTATATCAATAATAATAATAATAATTTTGAATGTAGATTGCAACAGTGTTTGCCCTCCTCCTATTTTTGTGTCGCCTGCAATTTAAGAAGTTTGCTTACTATATCAAAATCTAAATCATTAATGTAGATTAGAATAGCAGTACTTTCTAATCTGTACTTTCTGTTTTCTACATGTTAACCACTCCCTAATCCATGTGCATGCATTTCCTTGAATCCCTACTGCGTTCAGTTTGAGAATTAATCTTTTATGCGGGACTTTGTCAAAAGCTTTCTGGAAATCTAAATAAACCATGTTGTATGCTTTGCAATTATCCATTGTCGATGTTGCATCCTCAAAAAAATCAAGCAGGTTAGTTAGACACAATCTCCCTTTCCTGAAACCATGCTGACTGTCTTCCAGGATATTGTTACCATATAGGTAATTTTCCATTTTGGATCTTATTATAGTTTCCATAAGTTTACAAATAATAGAATTCAGGCTTATTGGTCTGTAGTTACCTGGTTCGGTTTTGTCTCCCTTTTTGTGGATCGGTATTACGTTTGCAATTTTCCAGTCTGTTGGTACAACCCCTGTGTCAAGAGACCGTTGCATGATCTTGGTTAGCGGTTTGTAAATAACTTCTTTCGTTTCTTTGAGTACTATTGGGAGGATCTCATCCGGCCCAGGGGATTTGTTTATTTTAAGTGTAATTTTGCTTCACAGAGTCGAATGAAGTCTTGGAATAATGCTACGTTACCATACTGAATTACATACCTCTTTGTAGTTTTACATACTTAAAGAAAAACTGTGACATTTAAAAATGTGACATTTCGAAATCCAACATCTTAAATACTATTATTCAACTATTATTGCTTCTGGTAGACTACAATACAATATTGTTCTGTAGTTTCTTTGATTACATGATGTTAGATAAAACATCTAAATTATGTTAATCTAGGTGTTTTTTTTTTTTTTTGTTCAGCTACAGATCAGGCAGTAACACAGAAGCACAACCGCACACATTCAACAAAAAACAAAATAACGGGTCCCTAGTTTCTCCCACCCCCTTCCCTCCCCAGTTCAATATTCCAGTAGAGGGAGAGCCGAGGAACAAAATGAGGGGTCTCTTGTCTTTCTAACTTGAACAGAGGCTGAAATATCAGCTATTAAAATGTAATGGAGGTACCTCACGCTGCTGCCCGGCAAAGTGCTGTCTGTCTCGGGTAAACCTCTCCCGAGGACTCGGCCGTGGCTGTCCACATTCTTTTTTTCCAGAGTAGTTATTTTCCATGAGAATGAAAAGAACCCCACAAAAGAAGATCCCCTCACGACCAAAGAAATTACATTCTAAATTCCTTTTTGCCAGAGTACTTCTGTTTTCGCCAGAACAGCTGCTTTTTTCATGAGGATAATTCCTTTTTCGGAGAAAAAAAGATTTTAAAAAGATAAAATAAACACATTTCCCAACGCAGCCCTAAACAGACACAACTTACTTGACTGGAAATGTAGAATACGCATCGCCTCAATAGTAATTGATTGTAGATTAAAGAAGACTAAAAAAAAACGTTTTTGTTTATTTGTTTGTCCACCCAACATACCATGCTTGCAGATGGTACCGATAGTCTTCACAATTTATTGAATAGCTTGTTGTAGTCACCGACAGCATGAATAAATGCTAATGATTTCATTTTACATTTTTTGAATTGGCTGGCCAAATAAGGGCCTGTGTTAACTATATAATAAAAAAAAGAATTTCACATTTGTAAACTCAGGAAACTGCAAATGCACGTCTAACTTTTCACCCTGTATATAGTGAGGTCGCCATGGACATCTGAGGTCAGGCACTTTAATTCAAGGGCTATGCAAGTTACACATGAAGAAAATACATAAATAAAAAGAGATGGCATTACCAAGAGCAATGAATGAAGTAGGTTTGTAAAATGAATGTTATTCTCTGTTCTTTCAGATATATAACAAAGAGTTGGAAGCCGAGTTCAACAACTTTGATGACTGTGTGAAAACCTTTGAACTCTGTCGAGGAAAAGCAAATGAAGAAGACAGTCTGCAGGAAGACAGAGCTGTGGGGAAATTTAAGGTTGGTCATTCAATAACACTGTATCACATCTCATTCAATAACACTGCATCACATCTCATTCAATAACACTGTATCACATCTCATTCAATAACACTGCATCACATCTCATTCAATAACACTGCATCACATCTCATTCAATAACACTGTATCACATCTCATTCAATGGCCCATTTGTTGTTAAGATCTAGCACAACCGTGCTCCACCCCAATTTGAGATCCTGCAGTTTGAATTAGTTTTCTTTAGCCCAGGGCTTTACAGGCACTGTGGTCAGGGCCAAAGAGATTGAGATTTTGAGATTTAAATTGTATACGATTCTATTTAATTTCTGTTAGGATAAAAATGCTGAATATCTAAAGGGCCTCAAGTCCTTAGCTGCCAGTATGGTGGTGATTTTTTTTTTTTTTTTTTAAACTGTTGACCCAAATGCACTCTGATCTTCAGAGTAATTAGCCATAGCCATGTCATGTCATCTTCTTCAGCCAATCATGGCATTTCATTTATCCAAGCCATTTTATAAGAAAAGTTTATAGGTTGTCCAGTGACCTATTCAGAATTGAGTAATTTTTTAATCAATTGAAATATATGTTAATTTAACCTTCTTAAAATAGTGACCGTTTCTATTTTCTATGTATCAATGGCTTGTCTTGAAATTGTAATGGGCAAATATAAGTTTTCGTAATTACTGACAGGATCCACGTATTTCAGAAGCATTTTAATGCAATTTTTAAAATACAGGGCAGATTCTGTGTATACAAGTGCACTGATGAGCATGATGGTGATGATGACGATGAGATCAGTCCTGGTGCAGGCCAGTTCAGAATTCTACAAGGAATGCCACCCAACCATGCCATCAAAGTCTTGATAAGGGTCTACATTGTATCAGTAAGTATTTCTACTGTACTATAATCATAAGGCGTGTCCTATTACTTTTACTAAGGTAAGGTACATTATGCTGTAATAACACTTCATATTACATGTCCTGGTTTTTTTTGTGCAAGATTCTTATTTACTATTATTTATATCTCTGATGTAATTTCCTGGTAACAAGCTGTGGCAAAGTGTCTTGCAGTGTGCAGGTGTAGTTGGTGCCGTGCTCAGGAATAACACACACAAGACAGTGAAAGTTCAATAAAACAGCTCCTTTATTTGGCTGGGTTGGTGTCAACAACACTTAAATAATAAGCAAGGGCTCTACACAGCCATGTGTATCGCTCCGTGCAAAACAAGGGTTTCAGTCCCTAAATACAACATTTTATAACACCAAACACAGACACAGTCACTTCTCCAGATAGTGAGTGCTCGTGTGCAGGTGGGGTGAAAGACAACAGTTTGTGAAACAGTGGTGCAGTGTAGTCTGGGTTTTGGTGCTGGCTAGTAGCTACAGCTCCCGGTTTGTGTTAGTCGTCTAACAGTGACAAAAAACAAACAGTTAGCACAATCAAACAAACAAAACACTCACAATAATTAATTACTTCAGTTTCCTAAATGGGTCCTTTCAGTAACCACAACGAAGGAACAGATAGCTCGGCCACTTCCCATAAATACCCTCAGTCACACCCTCTTTCAGTGGTGTGGCCAATCACGTATCCTCCAATCCATGACTGACACATCGCCTACCATATTAAGGCGATGACTTCTGGTATTGTGGCTCCGCCCCCTTCTTGGAAGGCCGGCTTCCGACTGACCCTAGAATGAACTGCCAAACCATCCAATATGGGGCACACTGTTCCTGTTATACCGCGCCCTCACAGGTCGGGAGGGAGATTGTTGATTCATTTTCATTTTGTCACACAGGCTCTGACAGGAATGAATGTGTACAAGTATAGCATATGATTGGGGATGGAAAGGTGTAGGACAGTGATACTCAATTAGACTGATCCAGACAGTGATATTCCATTAGACTGATCCAGACAGTGATATTCCATTAGACTGATCCAGACAGTGATATTCCATTAGACTGATCCAGACAGTGATATTCCATTAGACTGATCCAGACAGTGATATTCCATTAGACTGATCCAGGCAGTGATATTCCATTAGACTGATCCAGACAGTGATATTCCATTAGACTGATCCAGACAGTGATACTCAATTAGACTGATCCAGACAGTGATATTCCATTAGACTGATCCAGACAGTGATATTCCATTAGACTGATCCAGACAGTGATATTCCATTAGACTGATCCAGACAGTGATATTCCATTAGACTGATCCAGACAGTGATATTCCATTAGACTGATCCAGACAGTGATATTCCATTAGACTGATCCAGACAGTGATATTCCATTAGACTGATCCAGACAGTGATATTCCATTAGACTGATCCAGACAGTGATACTCAATTAGACTGATCCAGGGCCACTTTTGGAATTCCATGACAACACGCGGGCCATTTGCACATAAGGGCCCCCAAAAATGTAAAACCCTTGAATACAAACTTAATAGGATGTAGAAAACCAATGTCATTAATATGCAAAATAATACTACAGTAGTCTCTGCATATAGGAACACCTCCTAAGACAACACTTCAGCTTAAGGAACACCCTTGTGGTGAAATGGAAGTTTCCCATTGTAAATGCCCCGCCTAAAGGAACAGGAACTTTGCTTAAAAACACCTTTTTGGCACCGCTAGCGATTAGTTGCTAACCGATTCAAAACTTTAACCTGAAAACTCATCATCAGATTCAAATTCAAATGGGTTATTCAATCTTTTCAAAACTGACTTGTCATTGCAAGAGTAATGTAGAGCTGCTACTGCATTTTTTATGTGTAGGGGTGCTGTGTTAGTAACCTTTGTGCTGAAATTAATTCTCATATTAATAATTACTGTTGGAGCCGCTGCTGCATTTTTACCATATGTGGGGGTGCCTTGTTAATTAAGTTTGTCAGTTAGTTTATGAACTTTAGTTTGTCAGTTAGTTTATTATCATACGCTTGCCTATTGCTTTTCTCAATAGGAAAGCGTATGTTAGAATGGAGTTCCATTTACAACGTATTGAGGAGGCACGTCCCTGCCAAACAACATGGGTTTTAATGGGGAATTACCGATATATAGCTTGTTACATTTGATGCAGCCAATGCAATATACTATTCCTTTACTAATCCAAGTAAAAGTATCATGGATAGTAAATGAGGATTTTGCTCCCTTAACTACTGTGTTGCACACATGTCATTTGTTTTATTCAAAAAATCACTATCAAATGACATGTGTGCATTTTTCAAAAACTGTGGTTTTCCAGACACTATACTTAGAGAAGCTCAGTTAAGAGTATCGACAATAAACAGAAAGGATGCCTTGTACAAAACCAAAACACAGAATACCAACAATCGTATTCCCCTTGTTCTTACATATCATCCTATGACCAAAAAAGTACAACACATACAAAAGAAATTTTTAGCATTCTTCAAGATGATCCTTCTACAGCTCCTATTTTCAATAACCCTCCTCTAATGTCATACAGAAGAGACAAAAATCTACGAGAGCATCTGGTCCAGTAACATGCGACCCAATCTTAAGGGTACGTTTCCATGCAATAGGTCACGTTGTGCAACTTGTAAATACATTCACAGCAACACAGTAGTTAAGGGAGCAAAATCCTCATTTACTATCCATGATACTTTTACTTGCATTAGTAAAGGAATAGTATATTGCATTGGCTGCATCAAATGTAACAAGCTATATATCGGTGAAACAAAACGACGCTTGGCTGATCGCTTCGTGCAACATCTGAGAAGTATACGAATTAACACCTCTACCTTTCCTGTCGCCAGACATTTTAACAGAAATGACCACACTATAGAAGACATCACAATTTGTGGGATGGTTCAATGCTATGGAAATAATGCTGTCAGGAAACAAAAGGAATGTGAACTTATTTTCAAACTAGGCACTTTGGAGCCATTTGGAATGAACATTCTATCATCATCATCCTGGAATTTTGTTTAAAAGACTACTTGTTTGTTTTTTATCAACTTCTTAAAGCACTGTTTTTTTGTATTCAGCCGATGAAGGACTTGTAGTCCGAAATGTCCTGATAATTGATTTGTAATCAATTATTCTACCTTTAAGTACCTGAAATATCCTTTTCTTTTTTATCATTTTGGAACACAGCAGTTTTCATTTTTCTCAAACTTATATATATATATATACAGACGTGCTCAAATTTGTTGGTACCCTTACAGCTCATTGAAATAATGCTTCATTCCTCCTGAAAAGTGATGAAATTAAAAGCTATTTTATCATGTATACTTGCATGCCTTTTGGTATGTCATAGAATAAAGCAAAGAAGCTGTGAAAAGAGATGAATTATTGCTTATTCTACAAAGATATTCTAAAATGGCCTGGACACATTTGTTTGGTACCCTAGAAAAGATAATAAATAATTGGATTATAGTGATATTTCAAACTAATTAGTTTCTTTAATTAGTATCACACATGTCTCAATCTTATAATCAGTCATTCAGCCTATTTAAATGGAAAAGTAGTCACTGTGGTGTTTGGTATCATTGTGTGCACCACACTGAACATGGACCAGAGAAAACAAGTTGTCTGAGGAGATCAGAAAATAATAGACAAACATGGTAAGGTAAAGGCTACAAGACCATCTCCAAGCAGCTTGATGTTCCTGTGACAACAGTTGCAAATATTATTAAAATTTAAGGTCCATGGAACTGTAGCCAACCTCCCTATTTGAACAGAAGGATAGTGCGAATGGTAGAAAAAGAACCAAGGATAACTGCCAAAGAGATACAAGCTGAACTCAAGGTGAAGAATGCGTCAGTTTCTGATCGCACCATCCGTCGCTTTTGAAGCGAAAAGTGGGCTCCATGGAAGACCCAGGAGGACTCCACTTTTGAAGAAAAAACATAAAAAGCCAGACTGGAATTTGCTAAAATGCATATTGACAAGCCATAATCCTTCTGGAATGTCCTTTTGGACAGATGAGTCAAAACTGGAGCTTTTTGGCAAGTCATCAGCTCTATGTTCTGAGACGAGAAAATGAAGCTTTCAAAGAAAAGAACACCATACCTACAGTGAAACATGGAAAATCGGTTATGTTTTGGGGCTGCTTTGCTGCGCCTGGCACAGGGTGCCTTGAATCTGTGCAGGGCACAATGAAATCTCAAGACTATCAAGGCATTCTGGGTGAAACATACTGCCCAGTGTCAAAAGCTCTGTCTCAGTCTTGTCATGGGTCCTCCAACAGGATAATGACCCAAAACACACAGCTAAAAGCACCCAGAATGGATAAGAACAAAACATTGGACTATTCTGAAGTGGCCTTCTATGAGTCCTGATCTGAATCTATCGAACATCTATGGAAAGAGCTGAAACTTGCAGTCTGGAGAAGGCACCCATCAAACCTGAGACAGCTGGAGCAGTTTGCTCAGGAAGAAGTGGGCCAAAACCTGTTAACAGGTGCAGAAGTCTCATTGAGAGCTACAGAAAACGTTTGATTGCAGTGATTGCCTCTAAAGGTTGTGCAACAAATAAGGAATTTAGGTTAGCGGTCCCATCATTTTTGTCCATACCAAATTTCATTTGTTTTTATTATTTACAATATTTATGTTGAATAAAATCAAGCAAAAGCAAGTCTGATTTCTATTAAATATGGAATAAACAATGGCGGATGCCAACTTTTTGTCAGTTTCAAGGTTGAAGAGAAAATTGTTTTCTTGTTTTTGTGATTGCCAACAAATTTGAGCAGACAAAATATTTTTTGTTGGCGTTAGCGAAAATGCACAATTTTCTGAAATAACTTGAAACCGACAAAATAATTGGCATCCACCATTGTTTATTCCATATTTAATAGAAATCGAACTTTGCTTTTGATTTTTTATTCAACATAAAAAATAAGAAAACAAAACTGGCAACAAAAATGATGGGACCGCAACCTAATATTTTGTTGCAAACCTTAGAGGCAATCACTGCAATCAAACGTTTTCTGTAGCTCTCAAATGACTCCTGCACCTGTTAACAGGTGTTTGGCTGAGCTTCCTGAGCAAACTGCTCCAGCTGTCACAGGTTTGATGTTCCTCCAGACTGCAAAAATGAGCTCTTTCCATAATGTTCGAAAGATTCACCAGACTCATACAAGGCCACTTCAGAATAGTCCAATGTTTGTTCTTATCCATTCTTGGGTGCTTTTAGCTGTGTTTTGGGTTTATCCTGTTGGAGGACCCATTGCGACTGAGATACAGAGCCTGACACTGGGCAGTATTTCGCCTCCAGAATGCCTTGATAGTCTTGAGATTTCATTGTGCCCTTATTAGCATTCAAGACTATCCAGGCGCATTCTGAGCCCCAAAACATAACTGAGCCTCCTCCATGTTTCACTTGTAGGTATGGTGTTCTTTTCTTTGAAAGTTCATTTTTTCCCAACATAGAGCTGATGACCCAAAAGCTCACAGCTCATCTGTCCAAAGGACACCCAGAAGGATTGTGGCTTGTCAACAAAACATTGGACTTTTATGTTTTTCTTTCAAAAGTGGAGTCCTCCTGGCCTTCTTCCATGGAGCCCACTCTGAAAAAGCCTATGGTGCGATCAGAAACTGGAAGACCTTGGAGTTCAGCTTGTCTCTTTGGCAGTTATCCTGGTTCACACCATCAAATCCTGTTCACTTGGGGTCAGTTTGCTCCGCGCCCAGGAAGAGTTCCATGGACCTTAAACTTAATAATATTTGCAACAGTTGTCACAGGAACATCAAGCTGCTTGAGATGGTCTTGTACCTTACCTTTACCATTTGTTCATTATTTTCAGTGATTGCCTCTAAAGGTTGCTTTCTCTGGTCCATGTTCAGTGGTTAATGATACCAAACACCACAGTGATTTTTTTCTCCATTTAAATAGGCTGAATGACTGATTACAAGATTTAGACATGTTATACTAATGAAACTAAAAAATCAAAATCCAATTATTTATTATCTTTTCTAAGGGGTACCAATAAATGTGTCCAATTTTAGAATATCTTTGTAGAATAAGCAATAATTCATCTTTTTTCACAGTTTTGTTTTTTCTATGACATACCAAAGGTGCAAGTCTTGATAAAATAGCTTTTTTTGGAGGAATGAAACATTATTTCAATGATTTGGGTACCAACAATTTGAGCACGTCTGTATATATATATATATATATATATATTACATACAGTCTTGAACAAAGAAGACTACGCGGCGATCTGATTCAAACATTCAAAATCCTAAAAGGTATAGACAATGTCGACGCAGGGGACTTTTTTGACTTGAAAAAAAGAAACAAGGACCAGGGGTCACAAACGGAGATTAGATAAAGGGGCATTCAGAACAGAAGATAGGAGGCACTTTTTTACACAGAGAATTGTGAGGGTATGGAACCAACTCCCCAGTAATGTTGTTGTTATTATTATTATTATTTGTTTATTTAGCAGACGCCTTTATCCAAGGCGACTTACAGAGACTAGGGTGTGTGAACTATGCATCAGCTGCAGAGTCACTTACAATTACGTCTCACCCGAAAGACGGAGCACATGGAGGTTAAGTGACTTGCACAGGGTCACACAATGAGTCAGTGGTTCAGGTGGGATTTGAACCGGGGACCTCCTGGTTACAAGCCCTTTTCTTTAACCACTGGACCACACAGCCTCCCAGCTACACCCTGGGATCCTTCAAGTAGCTGCTTGATGAGAGTCTGGGATCAATAAGCTACTAACAACCAAACGAGCAAGATGGGCTGAATGGCCTCCTCTTGTTTGTAAACTTTCTTATGTTCTTAAAACTTTAAAAGACGAATAACCTTCAACAATTTCCTGTTTGATTCCAAGTCCACTACCAAAAACAGTAGCAAGTCCACCTCCCCGCCCAGTAGAGTGAGATTTCTGGAAAAAAGAATAGTTAGGTGGAGAAGCCTCAATCAGGGAAACATTGTCATTCGGTCCAAGCCAAGTTTCAGTTAAAGAGAGAATATCAATGTTGTAATCCTGAATAAAATCACTAATTAACAAGGCTGTATTAGACAGATACCTGACATTAAATAAACCTAGGCGTAAATTGGTCCAATCAAGAGCATGTGATTGAGCAGTGGTAAAATGATAGCATAGGAAACGAGTGACTTACCCCTATTCTGGACCCAACACAATTCCGCTCAACCAGCAGCAGCCTCTCGCAGGTTAGTAGGAGGTCTTAGAAACTGGTGACGAAAGTTTCAGCTACCAATGTACTGTATATATCCATGGTTAATTAGCACAGTACCTGCACCAATTTGGACCAATTCACAGGGCAATTAAAAAAAGGAATGTAGCCAACCGTACCAGATTAAGTATGATTCATTTTTCTTCACCTATTAAGAACATAAGAACATAAGAAAGTTTACAAATGAGAGGAGGCCATTCAGCCCATCTTGCTCGTTTGGTTGTTAGTAGCTTATTGATCCCAGAATCTCATCAAGCAGCTTCTTGAAGGATCCCAGGGTGTCAGCTTCAACAACATTACTGGGGAGTTGGTTCCAGACCCTCACAATTCTCTGTGTAAAAAAGTGCCTCCTATTTTCTGTTCTGAATGCCCCTTTATCTAATCTCCATTTATGACCCCTGGTCCTTGTTTCTTTTTTTTCAAGTCAAAGAAGTCCCCGGGTTGACATTGTCTATACCTTTTAGGATTTTGAATGTTTGAATCAGATCGCCGCGTAGTCTTCTTTGTTCAAGACTGAATAGATTCAATTCTTTTTTAGCCTGTCTGCATACGACATGCCTTTTAAACCGGGATAATTCTGGTTGCTCTTCTTTGCACTCTTTCTAGAGCAGCAATATCCTTTTTGTAACGAGGTGACCAGAACTGAACACAATATTCTAGGTGAGGTCTTACTAATGCATTGTAGAGTTTTAACATTACTTCCCTTGATTTAAATTCAACACTTCTCACAATATATCCAAGCATCTTGTTAGCCTTTTTTATAGCTTCCCCACATTGTCTAGATGAAGACATTTCTGAGTCAACATAAACTCCTAGGTCTTTTTCATAGTTCCTTCTTCAATTTCACTATCCCCATATGATATTTATAATGCACATTTTATTGCCCGCATGCAATACTTTACACTTTCTCTATTAAATTTCATTTGCCATGTGTCTGCCCAATTTTGAATGCTGTCTAGATCATTTTGAATGACCTTTGCTGCTTCAACAGTGTCTGCCACTCCTCCTATTTTTGTGTCGTCTGCAAATTTAACGAGTTTGCTTACTATATCAGAGTCTAAATCATTAATGTAGATTAGGAATAGCAGAGGACCTAATACTGATCCCTGTGGTACACCACTGGTTACCTCACTCCATTTCGAGGTTTCTCCTCTAATCAGTACTATCTGTTTTCTACCTGTTAACCACTCCCTAATCCATGTGCATGCATTTCCTTGAATCCCTACTGCGTTCAGTTTGAGAATTAATCTTTTATGCGGGACTTTGTCAAAAGCTTTCTGGAAATCTAAATAAACCATGTCGTATGCTTTGCAGTTATCCATTTTCAATGTTGCATCCTCAAAAAAATCAAGTAGGTTAGTTAGACATGATCTCCCTTTCCTAAAACCATGCTGGCTGTCTCCCAGGATATTGTTACCATATAGGTAATTTTCCATTTTGGATCTTATTATAGTTTCCACAAGTTTACATATATAATAGAAGTCAGGCTTATTGGTCTGTAGTTACCTGGTTCGGTTTTGTCTCCCTTTTTGTGGATTGGTATTACGTTTGCTATTTTCCAGTCTGTTGGTACAACCCTGTGTCAAGAGACTGTTGCATGATCTTGGTTAGCGATTTGTAAATAACTTCTTTCATTTCTTTGAGTACTATTGGGAGGATCTCATCCGGCCCAGGGATTTGTTTATTTTAAGAGCTCCTAGTCCCTTTAACACTTCTGCCTCTGTTATGCTAAAGTTATTTAAAATTGGATAGGAACAGGTCGACATGTGGGGCATGTTGTCCGTGTCCTCCTTTTGTAAAAACCTGTGAAAAGTAATCATTTAATATATTTGCTATTTTTTTTTCTTCATCTATGATTTTGCCATTTGTGTCTCTTAGACATTTAACCTCCTCTTTGAATGTTCTCTTGCTGTTATAATATTGGAAAAACATTTTGGAATTGGTTTTAGCCCCTTAGCAATATTGATTTCTATCTCTCTCTTGGCCTTTCTAACTTCCTTTTTGACTTGTGTTTGCAGTTCAAGTACTCTTTCTGTGTGCTTTGTTTTGGTCCCTTTAAACGCTCTGTAAAGTGCCTTTTTTCGCTGAATATTTTTTTTAATTGATCTATTAAACCATTTTGGCCATTTTGTTTTAGATTTAGATTTGTCTACTTTTGGGATGTAATTGTTTTGTGCCTCTAGTACTACATTTTTAAAAAAACAGCCACCCTTTTTCTGTGGATGTTTTCTCTATTTTACTCAATCTACTTCTATTAGTCTCTGTTTCATACCTTCGTAGTTTGCTTTTCTAAAATTGTAAACCTTAGCTTTAGTCATTACTTTTGGGGTTTTAAAAATATTTCAAATGAGACCATGTTGTGGTCTGAGTTTGCCAATGGCTCTCTGACCTCTGTTTTAGTTATTCTGTCTTCATTATTTGAAAAGACTAAATCAAGGCATGCCTCCCCTCTAGTCGGTGCCTTGACAAATTGCGTTAGGAAGCAGTCATTTGTCATTTCCACCATTTCAATTTCGTCCGTCGTGCCCCCCCCATTGGGTTTTCCCATTTTATACAGGGAAGTTGAAATCCACCATTAGTATGGCTTCTCCTTTTCTACACGCATTTCGAATGTCATTGTACAACAGATTATTTTGCTCAGCGTCTGAATTTGGCGGTCTATAGCATGCTCCTATTATTATGCCCTTTGAATTTGTGTGCATTATTCTGACCCATATTGATTCTGCATTGTTTTCTTTGTCCTGATTTAACACCTGGGCTTCAAGGCTATTTCTTATGTATAGCGCTACCCTCCGCCTCTTCTGTCCTGGCTATCTTTCCTATACAGTGTGTACCCACTAATATTATATTCGTCTCCATCACTCTCAGACAACCAAGTTTCTGTAACACCCTATCACATCGTAGTTACTTGTTAGTGCAGTAGCTTCAAGTTCTAACATTTTGTTTCTGAGACTTCTAGCATTAAGATAAATATATTTAATAGTGGTCTTACCTGAGTTGTTGCCCTTGTTTTGATGTAGTCTCCCTTCTGTTTTTTTTTTTCCCCCCTTCCTTTCTAGTTTAAATGCTTCTGTACCGCCTGAAGGATCCTTTCTCCCCGAGTAGATTGGTTCCCTTTCTGTTTAAGTGCAGTCCGTCCCACCTGTATAGATAGTCCTTGTTGTAGAAAGTGCTCCAATGTTCAAGAAAGGTGAAGCCTTCCTGTGTGCACCACGATTTCAGCCATGCATTTTGATTTTGTATTTCCAGCTGTCCATATGGTCCTTTGCAAGGCGCCGGCAGTATCCCAGAAAATACCACAGTTTTGGTCTTGTCTTTTAATTTCCTTCCTAGCTCTCTGAATTTGTTTTGCAGGGATCTTGGCCTGTCTCTTCCAATGTTGTTTGTACCAATGTGGACGACTATTATTATTATTATTATTATTATTTATTTCTTAGCAGACGCCCTTATCCAGGGCGACTTACAATTGTTACAAGATATCACATTATTTTTACATCCAATTCCCCATTTATACAGTTGGGTTTTTACTGGAGCAATCTAGGCAAAGTACCTTGGCTCAAGGGTACAGCAGCAGTGTCCCCAACCGGGGATTGAACCCACGACCCTCCGGTCAAGAGTCCAGAGCCCTAACCACTACTCCACACTGCTGCCCTACTACTCCACACTGCTGCCCTACTACCGGGTCATCTCCTGTTCGTTCTAGGAGCCTGTCCACATTCTCAGTGATGTGCTTGACTGAGGCTCCTGGAAGGCAGCACACTGTTGTAGTAAGGGGGTCCAAACTGCGAACTGAACTTGCTGTGTTTCTCAGTATGGAGTCCCCAACAATCATGACCTCCCTTCTTTTTGCTGCCTGGTCAGCACTGTTTATAGGGTCCTGGGTGTTATTTCTTTCATTTTCTTGATGTTGGTTTTGGTCATCTAAATGTTGAAGTGGCTCAAATGTGTTGGCTGTCTGGATTTCTGGTGGTTGTGTTTGACGAAGTTTCTTTTTTCCCTGCTTCTGCCTATCTGAACCCAGCTGTTTCGACTCTCTTCCATCGCCCTGATGGCTTTCAGTCTGCTAGGGTGCAGACTTCCATGAATTGTGGGTGTGTCAGCTCCTCAAGCTCCTGTTGCTGTCTCATTTCCTCCATCTCCTTTTCTAGCAGGCTTAATCGCTGAAGCAAGTCCTGGATGGTGCGGCACTTTACACAAACTTGGTTGAGCTCTGTTGGGTTTCTCTGGCGGTTCCCACATCATGCAGTTGTCACAGATTACTGGCTTGAAGACCATTTTTTTTTTTTTTTTTTTTTTTAGTGTAGCTTCTGCAGCTGTCAACCTGCTTTCAACTGCTTCTAACTGCGTTGTACTTGTCCCACGACTGTACTTCTCCACGATGTCGCTTCCACGCTGTCGCTGGGAAGTCTGCCTGCCTTTTGTTTGTTTGTGTTTGTGCTCGTGCTCCGCTCCTCCCCGTGTCCCAGAACGCCGCGGGATTTGAATCAGCTGCTCGAGGTTTCAGCTTATCAGAAAAAATACACGCAGCTGCAAGGCTTTAAGCTGCAATGTTTTCTGATTAAAGCAACTCAGATTTAAAGATGTAATTCTTCCTTTCTGCTTCTAACTTGTACGTTGTACTTGTCCACGACTGTACTTCTCCCCTTTTGTTTGTTTGTGTTTGTGCGATGTCGCTTCCACGCTGTCGCTGGGAAGTCTGCCTGCCTTTTTGTTTGTTTGTGTTTGTGCTTGTGCTGCGTGCTCCGCTCCTCCCCGTGTCCCAGAACGCCGCGGGTTTGAATCAGCTGCTCCGAGTTTCAGCTTATCAGAAAAAAATACACGCAGCTGCAAGGGCTTTAAGCTGCAATGTTTTCTGATTAAAGCAACTCCAGATTTAAAGATGTAATTCTTCCTTTCTGCTTCTAACTGCGTTGTACTTGTCCACGACTGTACTTCTCCCACGATGTCGCTTCCACACGCTGTCGCTGGGAAGTCTGCCTGCCTTTTGTTTGTTTGTGTTTGTGCTTGTGCTGCGTGCTCCGCTCCTCCCCGTGTCCCAGAACGCCCGCGGGATTTGAATCAGCTGCTCCGAGTTTCAGCTTATCAGAAAAATACACGCAGCTGCAAGGCTTTAAACTGCAATGTTTTCTGATTAAAGCAACTCCAGATTTAAAGATGTAATTCTTCCTTTCTGCTTCTAACTTTCGTTGTACTTGTCCACGACTGTACTTCTCCCACGATGTCGCTTCCACACGCTGTCGCTGGGAAGTCTGCCTGCCTTTTGTTTGTTTGTGTTTGTGCTTGTGCTGCGTGCTCCGCTCCTCCCCCGTGTCCCAGAACGCCGCGGGATTTGAATCAGCTGCTCCGAGTTTCAGCTTATCAGAAAAATACACGCAGCTGCAAGGCTTTAAACTGCAATGTTTTCTGATTAAAGCAACTCCAGATTTAAAGATGTAATTCTTCCTTTCTGCTTCTAACTGCGTTGTACTTGTCCACGACTGTACTTCTCCCACGATGTCGCTTCCACACGCTGTCGCTGGGAAGTCTGCCTGCCTTTTGTTTAGCGATCTTAGCCCCACCCCCCACCGGCGCTACGATTTACTGGCCCTGGTGCAATACTGTGAAATAGACACCCCCCGCCCCCCGAAGAATAAAAATGCACAGTGCTGCTGCAGCTCCACCTGAACAAAACATCTTGAAAATAAACACATCAGCAGAAAAATCGGAATCGCTCAAAAACATATTATTTAACAAAACATATTCTAATGTTATTTTAAGATGACTGTGAACAAGACAGTAATCAATCAAGTAACAGTATATCCAAACATTTTAATAAAGCAATTGTGTAACAAGATGAATCAATTTCATTAATAACTTGATTTAGTTAATATTGAAACATATTATGATTATTTTCGGGTATTGTATAAAAAACCCCCAAAAAACTGATTCCTTTTGTTATGAGATATTGGGTGCAGTACAGCAGTATGAAAAAAAGAAATGGACTCGGGGCTGGGATAGCAATACAGACAATAATAAAACAAATACATGTGACCTCTCTCAGCAAAAAAAATATATACATGTAAAAACGTAATAGTTGATAGCTTTCCAGCGAGGATGTTTACATTTTACTATAAACATTAAAATATTTAATATATAAAATGTAATACTCTGTGTGGCAAAGTGGCTGCTGATTAAGACCAGATGCAGAGGTGATGCAGTGCAGAAACAATCACATGTGAAAACTGTAATCCAATTTGGAAAATGTTATTTTTATTTTTACACAAATCCTGGTCTGGCGACCAAACAATAATCCTCCGGCAATACACCCCTGGTGTAAAGCTCATCAGGAAAATAATAATAATGATTTGTAAACAAAACAAATAATAACACGTTAACCGCTCCCACAATACTACGAACACAAATCACCAGTCCGGGTGCGTGCAGCAGTGCTCAAGGTGGGTGATAACAAATAACAGTGACTGTGGTGGTGTTGTTCCGGGTAGTGCTGGCATTGTTTAGCCATCAGTATCAATCTAATTTAATTTATTAAAAAAAAAAAAAAAAAAAAATAGTCAATTGCATTTCTTACGTGTTTATTTCTATACATTTGGAATCACCCATTGTTTTTTACGACAATAAAAAAGAGAGGCTCGAACGAGTGGTATTTTTGGAACTAATCCGTGGTATTTTTTCAGCACATAGCAAAACGCTGTTTGCCCAATTTGATTGACAGCTCCATCCTTCCTTACCATACACCGTCTGGATCATAGATATATAGCTGTGGTCTGGAGGCTGTAACTGACGCCATTTTGGCTAACACAGAATCCTTATCATGCACTCAGGAAGCGGGAATTTGGATCCAACATGGAACATACGGTCTTCAGTTTCATAACACTCAACGAGCTGAGAGTTACAACGAAAAAATCAGCCAGACTCAAGAGGTAAAGAATCATTTCATGAGTTTTGATAGGCTGGTAACTCGACTCCTGTGTGCCACGCAGCTTGTTCATGGGGTGAATCAAAAGAACCGATTCAATGGGGACTCTGATCCGATTCCCATCGTTCACCTGAGTGAGTCATTCAAAAAGAACGATTCGTTCGCGAACTGCACATCACTACTAGGAAAACATGCTAACCACTACACTAGACTCATGCTTCATTCACGCCCCTCTGTGATGTAATCACCTCACACACAGAACTGACAGGCAGGCAGGAGAAATTAAACCAGTGTAGTGAGAGATCTATTTTTTTCGTGAGAACGAAAGAAGCTCAGGAACAAAAACTGGCCTCGTGAAAAAAGAACTGAAAAGGCCCAAATCCTTTTTTGTCAGGTCCAATTCTTCTTTCACACTCGTGAAAAAAAGGACACGAAAATAGAATTTAAAATCGCTTAACATTTTAAAATATATATTTTTTTAAAAGACACATGGCAGACCATCGGATGTACAAATGAGTGCAAACCGACCCTCTGTTGTGTCTGTCTGCAGACCAGCTGCTGACTTATAACATTTGAAAAAAAAAAAAAACAGAACAAGATGGTAGCCTCGTGAAAAAGGATTACGTTTTGTAATGGCTACATTCTTTTTTTGTATGAGACATCTATCGAAAGAAGTGGAAATCCCATTGAAAACAATGGGGGATTAAAAAATGTGAATAACCTTCAAACGGATTAATATTTTTACACGAAAACAAATGCAGGTCACCATAGCGAGTGTGTTCTACCACCAAAATAATCAGTTTAAAATTCCAAACCGACTTGGCGCAGGGCGAGGGGAAAAATGGTAAAAAATTTACATTTTTTCACAGTATTTCAAAAAACGCACAAACGACTGGAACGCTACTATCCACATCAAGAGATCTACCCGAGGAGACAGTGCATACCATTTGTCAGGCAAATCCATCAAACGACTCAAAAAGTTATTAAGGCAAAGTCTGAGTTTAACATTGAATCCATGGTCAAACCCTAACTAATATTATACAGTGCCCCTATATATTATATATATATATATATATATATATATATATATATATATATATATATATATATATATATATATACAGTATATATATATATATATATATATATATATATATATATATATATATATATATATATATATATGGAATTTTACCTAATTTCATCTAGGGTTTCTCTGCCATCATACATTACGAGACCGAAGGTCGAGTAATTTATAAACTGTCACAGAAACATGAGATGGAATTGTTTTCCTGTAACTGTAAAAATTGTTTTCCTGTAAATGAACGTTCTATAAATATAGTCGTCTATACAACGATCTTCTCTATAAAATGAGTGTAATTGTAATAATAATAATAATAATAATAATAATAATAAAGTATTTACCTTGGTAATTGATGTGAATATTTCCAGATATCAAGCAGTTATTAAAACTGCTTCTGGGAAAGTTGCCTAGTAGTTCTGCCTTGGACAGCAGAAGCAGTGTGACCTTGGGAAGAGCTTGATGAAGAAACCGGTTCAGTTTGTCCCACAGTACTTCTCTCTGTACTACTTTCTAAAATAGTACAGGAAATACAGGAGCAAGGTATAATACATTTGAATGCATATTTAAGTGAAAACTGAAAACTGACAGAAATAGTTAAATTCTGACTTCACTTAGCTAACACTCAAAGTTGATTTGCATTGGGTTCCAGTTTATCCACAGATGCAGAACAGTCTTTACAGTTGTTATAAAAACCTAAACGAGATGTAATCCTGAGAGGTTGGGCTGGTTATTTATTTATTTATTTATTTACTTTTCATTTGTTTTTTCTTAGGCTTTCAATCTACATCCAGCAGATCCAGATGGTAAATCTGATCCTTATATTGTACTACAACTGGGAAAAACTCAAATCAAGGACCGAGATAACTATATCCCCAAGCAGCTGAATCCTGTGTTTGGAAGGTCTGTGAAATTAAATTGCTTTAGTCTGTTTCAATGTTTCAATGCCTTTGAGGCATGTGTAGTGTTTTCTTAAAACATGAATACGCATTATATTGAACGCCTGATACTGAATGAATGACTGGTGTAGATTACATTACAGTAGTTGTTAAAATGCCAGTACGTGATTTACAAAGATCTCTGGTTACAGCCTGGGCTTGTCTTCCATGCAGCTCTTCAGATGTGGTAGATACAATGCTCCATGTCCATGAAAAAGGGGCACCTATTGGGGTCAGTAAGGGTTTTGTCCAGCCAATATAATTCTATATGCAAGTGTTTAAGCAGAACAAAGGAAAATAGAACATCGGCTCAACCCCTTTCTTTTGTTTAGTATTTGTTTTAAAATCCAATTTAAGTAAAAAATGTACCCAATAAAGCTGTGATACTCAATTAGACTGATCCAGAAAGTGATATTCCATTAGACTGATCCAGACAGCGATACTCAATTAGACTGATCCAGACAGTGATATTCAATTAGACAGATCCAGACAGTGATATTCAATTAGACAGATCCAGACAGTGATATTCAATTAGACTGATCAAGACAGTGATATTCAATTAGACTGATCAAGACAGTGATATTCAATTAGACTGATCCAGGGCCAATTTTGGAATTCCATGACAACACGCTTGCACATTTGCACAAAAGGGGCCCAAAAAATGTTAAACCCTTGAATAAAAACTGAATAGGATGTAGAGAACTGCAAAACCAATGCCATTAATATGCAAAATAATACTACAATAGCCTCCTCGTATAGGAACACCTCTTAAGAACACTTCAGCTAGGGAACAACCTTGTGGTGAAATGGAATTTCCTCATTGTAAATGGAATGTCCTCATTGTAAATGGAATGTCCTCATTGTAAATGGAATTTCCTCATTGTAAATGGAATTTCCTCATTGTAAATGGAATTTCCTCATTGTAAATGGAATGTCCTCATTGTAAATGGAATTTCCTCATTGTAAATGGAATGTCCTCATTGTAAATGGAATTTCCTCATTGTAAATGGAATTTCCTCATTGTAAATGCTCCGCATAAAGGAACTGGAACTTTGCTTAAAAGAACACCTTCTTGGCACTGCTACGATTCAAAATGTAGTTTTTTTTAACCTGAAAACTCATCATCAAACTCAAATGGGTTATTTTGTCTTTTCAAAACTGACTTGTCATTGCAAGAGTAATCTAGAGCTGCTGCTGTATTTTGTATGTGTGTAGGGGTGCTGTGTTAATAACCATTGTGCTGAAATTCATTCTCATATTCATAATTACTGTTAGAGCTGCGGCTGCATTTTTACCGCATGTAGGGCCGCTTTGTTCATTTTTAGTTTGTCAGTTAGTTTATTATTATAGTTTATTAACATACGCTTGCCTATTGCTTTTCTCTTATTCTGTTCATTTCATATGTTGATGCACGTGCATCAAGACATAAGTAATAAATACATTTGTATTTATTGATTCATATCGTGATTGGCCTTGGCATATTGTGTCCGGTGGTCACTCTGTCTTAGAGAACACTTTGCTTGCTTCACAAGGGGTGTTCTCTTAGCCAAAGACTACCATAATACAATTTTTCTTAATTTAACAAAGTTAAATCAATAAAATCCAGTATTTACCTGTTTCTAATGGGAGATGAGGCATCGTCGATCTCTGGTAAGGTTTGTGACGGATGGTTTGTAGAAAGTTAAGGTGAGGTGCATACACTACTGGAGATGCTCATCTGTGTTTAATTCACGGTGATGGTTTTTATAATGTTCATCGGTGAAAAACCTGATTCACTCAGATACGTTGATCCAAACATTGGTAATAGAAAGATGGCTATATTATGAAACCGGTCAGCGTAATGAGCCCAGAAATCACAGAGTTCCACTTTCCTGAATTCTTCCTTCAAGACATCTGAACTTTGGAGCTTGATGATTTCATGGCTTCGTCAATAGAATCAAGAATTTGCTTCTCTTCAGAAGAGCAAGGCCGATCAGAGGACCAAAAATTGATCTCTGATAAATAAAAGTACATTCTTTGGAATTCTGAAGTTGTCAAATCACATTTGAAAATTCTTAAGATTATTAATGAACTCTTGCATCATTTATATAGCTATTTCATCTGTAGCAACAGCACACAATATGAGATAATGCAACATCTTTCCCAAAATTAAAGCTGTCTGAAAGATTTCAAGGCTCCTCAAACACATACACCTTTTCAACCAGATCCCTAACAGTGCTTTCACAGCCTTGCAGCTGCAGGTTAAGAGAATTCAGGTGACCAGTAATATCACAGAGAAAAGCTACTTGTGACATAAATGCAGCATCATTCATATAATCAAGCAACTCTTGAGCCTTTTTGGTCTTCTGGTTAGAAAGAAATGTAATTATTTTGTTTTGAAGTGCACAGAATCATTCTAGCACTCTCCCCCTGCTTAACCAGTGAACGTTGTTATGCAGTAAAATGTCATTGTAGTCGGCTACACTGTAGAAGTGTTACAAAAAGGCAATGCTGTAAAACACATCAACTCTTCCACCTGACCACCATAAAATCTAAGAAACCGGGATAACTGGGCAATGTCTGTTAAATCGCATGATTCATGAACTGCAAGAGACGTGTATTTTTAAAGCAGAAACCAGCGTTGACAGAATCCTCACTTATAACTAGGGCCACGCAAAATTCACGATTTCACGAATTTCACGGAAATCGTATATTTGACTGCCTACCGTCAAAAATGTCAATATTGTTGATTTCTGGGTGAGGTCTGAAATCAGATTCCCAAACATGGCAAAAATTGCATGCTGTTTTTTGTCAATTCCACCAAACTCTGTGAATGCAGAAGGAGCAGTTTCCGCTTATGGACAGGTTTTTACACCACAAAGACAAACCATGAGTGTTGAAACTGCAACAAGATGCACGATGCTGGCCTTCAACAAATAACTAGTTTTCTGCTCACGGGCCAGATAATTATTTATTGTGTGTGTGTGGAGCGTGCACAACACGCTAGATGGATAAAAAGTCGCATACAATTTCTTCTTGTTTTTCCTGTTCTTGTTCTTCAGATTAGGTTGATTCGCTCAAGTAGCACGATGTTATGTCAGTGGTTTAAAACGTCATGTATAATTTAGTGTGTAAAGAAAAACACAAAGTTTCGGTTTTGTCACTTGCACTTAACCCTGTTTTAAACATTTTGTTTTTCAAAGTCAGCATAACGCTATACAACACAGTCTGTTTAATTACTGTATGAACATAGCCTAAGTTTTAAATGTTTACAAAACTCGACAATGTTGCCGAATTTGTCATTCAAACTTGTTTTGTTTTAATCAGTTTTGTCTGCTTGTTACTTTTTTCAGCCAACACATTTAAATGACCCTTGTTTGTTACATTTTAAAAGATTGTTTTAAACATTACAATGTAAATGTTGACTCAGTAGCTACCATTAAATATTTCAACCTCAGTGATTTTCTTTGATGATTAATTTTAGGCAACTTACAACAGAAATTAATTTTTTTCATATTTTAAAATAAAATGCCACTTCCATGACAATCTGTCAAATGTATTGTTTTTTTTTATTGTCATTCGTGAATTTCTTGAAAAAGTACCGTGAATTTTCCGTGGCCCACTTATAACCTGTCCTTTTCACGTTTGTGGAATCAGATCATGGAATCACACTGACACGGTTGAGGATGTCATCTTTGTTTTTCACTCCAGCAAACAGCTTGTCCAGTATTTACAACGCGCACTTCTTGATAAGTTTGGAGTCCATGAAAGGTTTTTTTCTTTTTAGCTCCAACAAGTGATATGTGCATTGAATCATGGGCTGGTTGTCCTATTATTTTTTACCATCGCCGTTGCAAATGGAGCAGTTGCCGGTTTCTGCCGCTAGGGGTTTCCCTGTTCCCAAGAGTGAGATCCTTCAGTCATGAACAGATTTTTTACAGTTTGGGGAATATAGTCGATTTAAATGTCATGTATGTATGTATGTGTGTGTGTGTGTGTGTGTGTGTGTATATAAACACAGCTTGGAAAAATAACAACCTCTGATTGGTTAAACAGCATCACATGACTGTGTATATATAGTGTATAGTACAGCTTGCATACTAATGAACCGCTTCACTCTGAATAAATCACTAAGCACCACTACATTCTAAATTCCATGACAAACTGCCATTTTATTTGTTATTAGTTACAAAACCACAGCCAAAAATAAGTGGCATTTCACCTATTTCCTTTAATATATTTAGGGATGAAACTCCACATACAGTGGCTCTCAAAAGTATTCACCCCCCTTGGACTTTTCCACATTTTATTGTGTTACAACATGGAATCAAAATGGATTTAATTAGGAGTTTTTGCCACTGATCAACACCAAAAAAGTCCATAATGTCAAAGTGAAAAATAAAATCTACAAATTGGTCTAAATGAATTACAAATATAAAACAGAAAATAATTGACTGCATATGTATTCACCCCCTTTGCTATGACACACCTAAATAAGCTCTGGTGCAACCAATTGTCTTTAGAAGTCACATAATTAGTTGAATGGAGTCCACCTGTGTGCAATTAAGGTGTTTCACATGATTTTAGGTTAAATACACCTGTCTCTGGGAGGTCCCATAGTTGGTTAGTACATTTCCTAACAAAAACTACATCATGAAGATGAAGGAACATTCAAAGCAAATCCGGAATAAGGTTCTTCAAAAGCACCAATCAGGGGTAGGATATAAGAACATTTCCAAAGCATTGAATATCCCCCGGAACACAGTAAAGTCCATTATTAAGAAATGGAGAGAATATGGCACAACTGTGAATCTGTCTAGAACAGGCCGTCCTCAAAAACTGAGTATCCGGGCGAGAAGGGCACTAGTCAGGAAGGACACCAAGAGGCCTATGGCAACATTAAAGGAGTTACAGTCTTCCACGGCTGAGCTGGGAGACACTGTGCATACGGCAACAATAACCCAGGTGCTTCACAAAACTGGCCTTTATGGGAGAGTTGCAAAAAGAAAGCCATTGTTGAAAAAAACTCACATCAAATCTTGGCTAGAGTTTGCCAGAAGGCATGTGGGAGACTCTGAGACCAAGTGGAAGAAGATTATATGGTCTGATGAGACCAAAATAGAGCTTTTTGGCCTCAACGCTAAGCACTATGTTTGGCGCAAGCCTAACACCGCACATCATCCTGAGAACACCATCCCTACCGTGAAGTATGGTGGTGGCAGCATCATGCTATGGGGATGCTTCTCTGCGTCAGGGCCTGGAAAGCTCGTGAAGATAGAGGGCAAAATGGATGCAGCAAAGTACAGAGAAATCCTGGAGGAAAACCTGCTGAAGTCTGCAAGAGACCTGGGACTTGGGAGAAGATTCATCTTTCAGCAGGACAATGACCCCAGACATACAGCCAAAGCCACACTGGAGTGGCTTAAAAACAAAAAGGTCAATGTCCTGGAGTGGCCCAGTCAAAGCCCGGACCTCAATCCAATTGAGAATATGTGGAAAGAGTTGAAAATTGCTGTTCACCAAAGGTCCCCATCCAACATGACGGAGCTTGAGCAATTTTCAAAGAAGAATGGGCAAAAATTGCAGTGTCCAGATGTGCAAAGCTGTTAGGGACTTATCCAAATAGACTCATGGCTGTAATTGCTGCCAAAGGTGCCTCTACCAAATATTGACTCAAGGGGGTGAATACTTATGCAATCAATTATTTTCTGTTTTGTATTTGTAATTCATTTAGAACAATTTGTAGATTTTATTTTTTTTTTGACATTATGGACTTTTTTTGTGTTGATCAGTGGCAAAAACTCCTAATTAAATCCATTTTGATTCCATGTTGTAACAAAATAAAATGTGGAGAAGTCCAAGGGGGTGAATACTTTTGAGAGCCACTGTAACTGGTACAACACCAACTTTCTGAGTGAAGACAGCAATCCATCTGAAAAAATAAATAAAATAAGTGCACCAGCAAGAGTAGACACATAACAGTAGATGAGGAACAGCTAAATGAAATAGAAGAAAACAAAGATTGAAAAAAACACACACACACAAAAAACTACAGCATGGGCTGGCTAATGTACTTAAAGAAAAAAATATGGACATTCATTTAATGGAAATAAGTAAAAAAAAAAATCACAGTAACATCAGAGAATTTTATGCCAGTGCAAGAAGTTCAACTGAGGACCAGTATTCAGTCTCCAATTTTATAACGCTGTCAGGAAAACTCTTAAGCCCGTCGCACACAGCTCGACTCAAGCCATCCCGACTCATCTCATCTGAGTATGCACAGATTCTGTGATCAGTTGTGCTCAGTTTTGGTTTGACGTCACAATTGCATTTTTCCCGACTGGGTGTCGCACACTGCTAAGACTGAATTAGACTGGCCACAACTAGATACTGGTGATTACCATGTATGCAGATTTAATTAATACTGCCCTGTACACATTTTTGTATTAACTTCGCCCAACATAGCGACCCTCATATTATGCATGGCATCGTATGCTGATAACGACGGAGACAGCACCACGAGGCAACCAAAAGAAGCACATAACCTATTAATTAATTGACCATTTACACCGTGCAAATGTTTCAGGCAGTGTTTGGCTTTTTGTATCGCTTGTCTACTACACTTTAGCCTGTGGTAAATAAAATCCAACCTGTTGATTTTTATTTGACTTTGGCTTTTTTTTTCTCAGTGTGTGGATCTTGGGGCTTGTGATTTGTTATCTATTGGAGATCGACGCACCAGTTACTTCTGTGTTAGCGCAGTAAGAAAATATAGGCTGTCAGTAGATTGATAATAAAAAGGTAAATTGATAATTTACCTTTGATTAGTAAACGCCTAAAAAAAACTATTCAAATGTGCACATATCTGGTATTTATGAATTCGGGACACTCCGAGCAATTCAAATCTAATGTATTCTCTGTGACCATAATAAGACCTTTAGCTAGCTGCCTGGAGGAAGGTGGTCCATTTAAGCCATGGATTCCAGAGGTTTCAGTTCCCCAACTAACTTGATTAGGGATTTTTTGTTATTCCTTTCCTGAGTGCTAACAGACCACACTTACATCAGAGCGAGCATAGGTGAGCCGAATGGCCTTTTGTCGTTCTAGAATTTCTTATGTTCTTTTAAGAAGCAACATTTTCCAAGATCCATTGCTTCAAGAAACTGGCCCCAATCGCCGATCCAGTCAGCCTACCAGTTCCAGACTTCCAGAGCTTACTCCTATAAATGACCTTCCCAGCCATTTACCCTCTTCAGCCTGTAAACTCCTCATGATGAATTCCCTAGTCCCCAGACCCTTGCTTCATACAATACAGGCTGGAAATCCTTTCTCCACTTCTGTTCAGCTTACCATCTATCCTGCTACACCAAGTCTTCCAATCAGTTCCTGGTCTTCATCACACACTGTCATGAAAAACTCTACCTCCAGCTATCTGCAATCAAAACATGCCTATCAGGCATCCAGTTCAATCTACAACTAAACAGAATCAACTGTCCTCCTATCTCCGGACTACCACAAGCATCTTTTATTATTACATGGAATTCAAAAATCCTCACCCATTCCTACCACAGCTCATCTACCAATCACCTTCAACATGGTATCTACACTAATTTCTAAGATGAGAAATGGTTGTTTTCCCCCTTACATTGACCTCCTCGTGGAAAGTTCATGCATGATTTTTTTTTTTTTTGGGGTTATGAACTGGAGAATTCACATGCTATTCTTTCAATCCAGCAACAAATGTTTGCATCAATGACGTCTACGTGACAGACTTACTATCTTCTCCATCTCTGTCATTCCAAAGCAGACCATCTTCAACAAGGAGTCCATATTCGCTACCAGAAGATTCCTTCGACCTTTTGCCTCTACAACTCCATCTACAAGTACAGCTTAGCCAGGACTTTCAATAATTCTCCCCAAGAT
This sequence comes from Huso huso, assembly GCA_036884735.1. Lineage (NCBI taxonomy): Eukaryota > Metazoa > Chordata > Actinopteri > Acipenseriformes > Acipenseridae > Huso > Huso huso. The sequence goes on from CM072710.1 coordinate 7,836,120, forward strand.
CTTTGTTCATAACAGAAACAAATTAACCAGTAACTCGATCATGGTTTTCAAGCCACCTATCAAGGCTATTACTTCATGCAGGTTTCCCTTCCACAAGTTAACCAGGCCATTCTTCAGGATTAGAGCAGCCCTTCAGCAGCTAAACCCAAACTTCCCATCACATGAACAAACACCATGGCAGATAGGCCTCCAATGCTGTAGAACAATATATTAGAACTGCTCCAGAAGACACAGCAGTTGCCCAACTAGCCATGAGCCATTAGAGTTTGGGGGGTTGGGTATATTTTATATATAAGAACATAAGAACATAAGAAAGTTTACAAACGAGAGTAGGCCATTTGGACCATCTTGCTCGTTTGGTTGTTAGTAGCTTATTGATCCCAGAATCTCATCAAACAGCTTCTTGAAGGATCCCAGGATGTCAGCTTCAACAACATTACTGGGGAGTTGGTTCCAGACCCTCACAATTCTCTGTGTTAAAAAGTACCTCCTATTTTCTGTTCTGAATGCCCCTTTATCTGATCTCCATTTGTGACCCCTGGTCCTTGTTTCTTTTTTCAGGTCGAAAAGTCCCCTGGGTTGACATAATAATAATAATAATAATAATAATAATAATAATAATAAACTTTATTTTGTATAGCGCCCTTAAAAGCAATCATCTCAGAGCGCTTCACAATTAATAGTACAGAAATAAAATAAAAAGATTATACATAAAAAAGCACAAGGAAATAAAACAATCATAAAAAAAACGCCTCATAAAAACGCCTTTAAATTGGCTTTAAAACACAAAGAAGCTGAGTCCCTGATCTCTAGTGGAATTGAGTTCCATAATTTGGGGGCATAGCAACAGAAGGCCCTGTCGCCCATAGAGCGCAGGAGAACAGGCGGGACACACAGCAGTCTGAGATCAGCAGAGCAGAGGTTGCGAGTGGGAGTGTAAAAAGATAAAAAGATCTGACAGATAAGTCGGAGCTAGCCCATGAAGAGCCTTATATGTCAGCATTAAAATTTTAAAATCAATTCTGAACCTGATAGGCAGCCAGTGCAAGGCCTCCAAGACAGGAGTGATGTGATCTCTTGAGCGGGACCGAGACAAAATTCTGGCTGCAGAGTTTTGGACAAATTGAATTTTAGTGAGGATGCTATTAGACACCCCAACGAGCAGGGCGTTACAATAAATCGATCCTGGAGAAAACAAAAGCATGAACCAGTTTTTCAGCTGCAGGTAGAGAAAGCATGGGACGCAGTCTGGCAATATTTCTAAGGTGAAAAAATGAAACCTTGACAGTATTCAGCACATGCGATTCAAAAGTTAACCCAGGATCGAAAATCACACCCAAATTTTTCATCTTAGATCTGAACTCAAGCAATGTTCCATCAACAGTCAGATTTAAAGCATTGGTTTTTCCTAGCTGGCGGGGAGTACCTAACAGTATTACCTCAGTCTTGTCACAATTAAGATGTAAAAAATTGTCAATACCTTTTAGAATTTTGTGTGCTTGCATCAGATCACCGCGTAGTCTTCTTTGTTCAAGACTGAATAGATTCAATTCTTTTAGCCTGTCTGCATATGACATGCCTTTTAAACCCCAGGATAATTCTGGTTGCTCTTCTTTGCATTCTTTCTAGAGCAGCAATATCCTTTATGTAACGAGGTGACCAGAACTGAACACAATATTCTAGATGAGGTCTTACGAATGCATTGTACAGTTTTAACATTACTTCCCTTGATTTAAATTCAACACTTTTCACAATATATCCGAGCATCTTGTTGGCCTTTTTTATAGCTTCCCCACATTGTCTAGATGAAGACATTTCCGAGTCAACATAAACTCTGAGGTCTTTTTCATAGATTCCTTCTTCAATTTCAGTATCTCCCATATGATATTTATAATGCACATTTTTATTGCAACAAATAATGGAGTACGGCACCTCGCTCCTCCTGCCAAATAATAAATCGAAACACTGGCTTTCGCCACATATAAAATGCATAATAAATAATGCAAATACAAAATCTGCACAGGGGCGGGGAGTACCCTGTCACAGGGTGTCACCATTTATTATATTTCATTAACAAGCTTTAGTACCATATGCCATGTTTTAATATACAATGTTTTGTAAGCATGTGTTTTTACATTTGAAATGTTCTTCAAATGAAAGGCACTGAAGACACTTGAAGAGTGTGAATCATATAGGCTCCAGTTACATTTTTACCAAAATATGAATGTGTTTAGTTTCGACAGCTTTTTTTTCTTGGATTGTGGTCTTCTACTAGTTTTTTGTGTTTTATTTGGTTGTTCACATGTCCGATTTTGTTTTAGATTTCTGTTTCAGTCAGATACTAGTAATGGAAGGTGGAAGTTAGTTCAGAATTTTTATTTTAAACTTTTTTTTTGTTTGTTTTACTATTTGTTTATTTTAGGTCATTTGAGATCCAAGCTACGTTCCCTATGGAGTCTTTGCTTTCCATATTAATATATGACTATGATATGATTGGATCAGATGACTTAATTGGGGAAACTAAGATAGATCTGGAAAACAGATTCTACAGTCGACACAGAGCAACGTGTGGCCTATCAACCGAGTATGCCATGTAAGTATCATCATATCACTTTCAAAACCAAACACCGACATGTAACCCCACTATTAGATACCTTTAACTAGATGCCTGAAATACAAGGAAGAAAGTTGATTCAACAGAAGTAATCTATTAAAGGTATGTATTAGAACTTTTATGAATAGAAGTAATGAATATGGTACTTTTTTCTCAATGCTAAATGTAAAAACATTTTTTGGGATTATTTTGGATTCAACACACCTTTGCAGAACTTTGTATATGAATCAACATCTGGTCCAGAGCGAGACATTTTTCATAACACCTCGCTCATTGCTTCACCAAGAGCTTGCTTGTTTATTACATGAGAGCAGGATTCTTTCAAATGCGGTCACAGCAGCCCCCCCAGCAACTCCTCTCTTAATCAACCTTTACCCAGCTATCCAGCTTTTGTTCAGTGCTGTTATTTTATAATCATTGCATGGTGATTGGCAAATATTTCATTCTGAGCAGATTTAATTTTGGTATGGAATAATATTTTCTTTGGTGCTAGAAAAAATATATGAGTATGCAAGTGAACATTGCTCCAAGTGTATTCGAAGACAAACATCCATACCTGTGTAAACCAGAAATTATGTAATTGATACAAATTAGAAATATGTTTTGCCTTGCGCCGATTTACCACCTTGCCGAATTTGCATGACCATTTCTAAAAAAGTTTCTTTGCTGTATAGCACCCGCAGGTGTTAACATTATAATGCACACAGTCCAAAACAGATGGAGAAAGCAAAAGGGAAAATAAACACTTCAAAACAAGCGACAAAGAAAAGGTGCAGTAAAACCCGGCTGCTCGTTACCTCCACTATCTCCAGAGGCCCCGAGATTATCAAATACTGTATTGTATCCTCTCTATACTAATGTTGGGGCTTGCTCACCTTTTAATTAGTGCTCACTCGGCCCATCTTGCTCCTTTGGTTGTTAGTAGCTTATTGATCCCAGAATCTCATCAAGCAGCTTCATGAAGGATCCCAGGGTGTCAGCTTCAACAACATTACTGGGGAGTTGGTTCCATACCATCACAATTCTCTGTGTAAAAAAGTGCCTCCTATTTTCTGTTCTGAATGCCCCTTTATCTGATCTCCATTTGTGACCCCTGGTCCTTGTTTCTTTTTTCAGGTCGAAAAAGTCCCCTGGGTTGACATTGTCTTTACCTTTTAGAATTTTGAATGCTTGAATCAGATCACCGCGTAGTCTTCTTTGTTCAAGACTGAATAGATTCAATTCTTTTAGCCTGTCTGCATACGACATGCCTTTTAAACCCGGGATAATTCTGGTTGCTCTTCTTTCAACTCTTTCTAGAGAAGCAATATCCTTTTTGTAACAAGGTGACCAGAACTGAACACAATATTCTAGATGAGGTCTTACTAATGCATTGTAAAGTTTTAGCATTATTTCCCTTGATTTAAATTCAACACTTTTCACACTATATCCGAGCATCTTCTTGGCCTTTTTTAAGCTTCCCCACATTGTCTAGATGAAGACATTTACAAGTCAACGTAAACTCCTAGGTCTTTTTCATAGATTCCTTCAATTTCATTATCTCCCATATGATATTTATAATGCACATTTTTATTGCCGGCGTGCAGTACCTTACACTTTTCTCTATTAAATGTCATTTGCCATGTGTCTGCCCAGTTCTGAATGCTGTCTAAATCGTTTTGTATGACCTTTGCTGCTGCAACAGTGTTTGCCACTCCTCCTTTTGTGTCGTTTCTGCAAAGTTTGCTTACTATACCAGAATCGTCTGCCCTGTGGTACACCACTGTTTGTACTTTCTGTTTTCTACATTTAACCACTCCAATCCATGTGCCAGAATCTAAATTCAGTTTGAGAATTAATCTTTTATGGAATAGAAATCTAAATAAACCATGTCATATGCTTTGAATTATCCATTTTCGATGTTGCATCCTCAAAAAAGTTTGCCACCAGTGGTCTGATCCATTTCCCCCCTATACCAGGGGTTTTACATTCCTGGAGGGCCAGATAATCAATGTCCAAATCTTGGGGGCCACTTCTTGTGCCTCTTAACCACTTACAATGATATGATTTATGATTGCCATTTAATAATACAAATACATAGCAAATATGCTAGTAATCTTAATTTCATTAAAACTAAAATTGACGCTCGCACCATCTTTGTTTTCGAAAAATTACTGTGCAACAAGCATGCAAGTGAAGTAATGAAAACACGTCAATCAGTGGCGATGACATGGTGGAAGTTACAGGAGAGAAGTAATTATTGAAGAATTAAATGATAGTAAACTGTAAAAAATAAACATATTCACCTTTATGGAGTGTACTGATGAGAATGGGAGTTGTGCATACCGAGTGTGTGACTAAGAATTTGATTGATTCCTGCTAGCCATTTAGTACTAAAATTGTTTTAATGTACGTATTTTGGTGCGTGCAGAACAAAGAAACTGCATGCAAACGAGGGTGCAACATTTTAATAAGCTATTAATGTATAATTTAAAAAATAATAAATGCAGGACACACTTTTTTACAATCACTATTCGTAATTGTATTAACATAAATACAGACTAGTCATTTATTAAAATGTTGTGCTCTTGTTTTAGCGTTCTTCATTCTGTATTTAATGAGAAAGTAAAGACTCAGACAATTTAAAAGTCTATTTAGTTGTTTCACATTAAAACCTTGTGAATGAAAGTGATTTTACTATTACAATGTACATTTTATAGGAGGGTCTGGTCTCCCATCGTCTTATAACAACAGTGCTTTTCATCTGCCATCATAATAGATCTGCTTACATGTATTGAAACGCAGTTACATGAGTTTAAAGGCACTTTTACATTTATTATTATTATTATTATTATTATTATTATTATTATTATTATATTTATTTATTTCTTAGCAGACGTCCTTATCCAGGGCGAATTACAGTCATAAACAAAAATACATTTCAAGAATCACGGTACAAGTATTAATATAATTAAGAGCAAGATAAAATACAATTACTTCGGTTCTAGCAAGTACAAGTATATGACAAAATACGATTCAATAACAGAGCAGATAACAGTGTCGGTGATAGTTACATCAGGATATAATTAAATACAAAATACTACAGATTAAATAACACTTGTGACAGATTACAGTACTCTAAAGTACAGGATTAAATGCAAAGTAAAATAGGGAGCAGATAAGAGCAATTAAAGCGCATTTAAGGAAGAGTGAGTGAGGAAGTGTCCAGAGAGAAAAGGAGTTCTACAGGTGCTGTCTGAAGAAGTGAGTCTTGAGGAGGCGCCGGAAGGTGGTCAGGGACTGGGCAGTCCTGACATCTGTAGGAAGGTTATTCCATCACTGCGGGGCGAGGGTGGAGAAGGAGCGGGCTCAGGAGGCAGGGGAGCGTAGAGGAGGTAGAGCCAGTCTTCTAGTGCAGGAGGTGCGGAGAGGTCGAGTGGGGGTGTAGGGAGAGATGAGGGTCTGGAGGTAGCTGGGTGCAGTCTGGTCAAGGCATCTGTAGTCGAGTACAAGAGTCTTGAACTGGATGCGAGCAGTGATCGAGAGCCAGTGGAGTGAGCGGAGCAGTGGAGTTGCGTGGGAGAAGCGAGGCAGAGAGAACACCATGCGAGCAGTGGAGTTCTGGATGAGCTGGAGCAGACGTGTGGCAGACGCAGGGAGGCCAGCCAGGAGGGAGTTGCAGTAGTCTAGGCGGGAGAGTACCAGGGCCTAGACCAGGAGCTGGGTGGCGTAGTTGGTGAGGAAGGGTCGGATTCTTTGTATGTTGCTCAGGAAGAATCGGCAAGTGCGTGCCAGAGTGGAGATGTGCTGGGAATAAGAGAGGCAGGGGTCCAAGGTGACTCTGAGGTTCTTAGCTGAGGAGGAGGAAGAGAGTGTGGTAGATTCCAGAGGAAGAGATAGAGAGATCAGAGGAGGGGGAGGAGGAGGAGGGAAAGAAAAGGAGGTCAGATTTAGAGAGGTTGAGTTTGAGGTGATGCGAGTGCATCCAGGAGGAAATAACAGACAGACAGGTAGAGATACGGGAGGGGATGGTGGAGTCAGAGGTGGGGAAGGAGAGGAAAATCTGAGCATCATCAGCATAGAAATGGTATGAGAAACCATAGGATGCGATGAGGGGGCCCAGGGAGTGGGTGTAGAGAGAGAACAGGAGAGGACCCAAGACTGACCCTTGGGGGACTCCTGTTGAGAGAGGGCGAGGTGTGGAGATTGCTCCACGCCAGGTTACCTGGTAAGTGCGGTAGGAGAGGTAGGAGAACCAGGCCAGAGCAGTGCCAGAGATTCCCAGGTCAGCGAGAGAGGATAGTAGACTAGAGTGATCGACAGTGTCAAAGGCAGCAGAGAGGTCGAGGAGAATCAGGACAGAGGAGAGAGAGGCAGCCCAGGCAGAGTTTAGTCAGTTGGTGACAGACAGGAGGGCAGTTTCAGTGGAGTGAGCAGAGCGGAAGCCAGATTGGAGAGGGTCGAGCAGAGAGTGGTTGGACAGGAAAGCAGAGAGCTGGCGTTGTACAGCCCGCTCGAGGGTTTTGGAGAGGAGACAGGACGGTAGCTCTGGAGGGAGGTGGGGTCGAGGGTAGGTTTTTTAAGGAGGGGAGTGATAGAGGCTTGTTTGAAGGCAGAGGGAAAGAGACCAGAAAGGAGTGGGGAGGGGGTCCAGGGCACATGTGGTGGGTTTGTGACCCTGGAGCAGGGAGGAGAGGTCAGAGTCTGAGAAGGGAGAGAAGGTGGAGAAGGAGGGTGAGTTAGTAGGGGATGCAGTGGGTGTAGGGGTTGGAGCGGTAGGGGATGGGGGTCAGGGAGAGGTGTTAAAGAGTTTGCGGATATCTGAGATTTTAAAAGAGAAGAGGCAAAGTCATCAGAGGAGATAGAGGAGGGGGGAAGGTTTAGGAGGGAGGAGAATGTAGAGAATAGTTTACGTGGGTTGTTAGTGGAGGCTTGGATTATAGATTGGAAATAAGAACATTTAGCAGAGGAGAGAGTAGAGGAGAAGGAGGAGAAGAGAGTGCGGTAGAGGTCTAGGGCAGCAGGGAGTTTGGTTCTCTTCTATTTCTTTTCAGCAGATCACAGTGTTGTTCTTGCTGAGAGGAGCACAGAGGAGAGCCAGGGTTGGGGAAGGGAGGGGCGAGCAGGTCTGGAGGTGAGGGGACAGAGGGTGTCGAGGGAGGAGATGAGGGAGGAGAAGAAGGTGGAGATAGCAGAGTCTACAGAGAGTTGGGAGTAGGAGTCGATAGGAGGGAGGTCAGAGAGAGCAGTGGAGGCAAGGACAGAGGGGGAGAGAGAGCGGAGGTTACGACGAGAGGTGACAGCGGGGGTAGGAGGAGCAGGGAGAGAGGGGAGAGACAGAGAAAAAGAGATGAAATAGTGATCAGAGAGGTCCAGGGGGGTGACAGAGAGGGTGGAGGGGCAGCAGGCCCTGGAGAAGGTGAGGTCCAGTTGACGGCCAGCTTTGTGGGTAGGGGGGGATGGAGAGAGACAGAAGTCGAAGGAGTGAAGGAGAGGGAGGAATCCGGCAGAGTGGCTGGGGTTGGAGAGATGGATATTGAAATCACCTAACAGGACAGTTGGGGTAGACAGAGAGGGGAGGGAGAAGAGTAGATAGTCGAGTTCATCGAGAAAGTGAGCGAGGCCTCCCTGCGCTGGACTCCCACAGCTAGACTCCCGGCTCTTTTGTTGTGAGGCTCTTCGGTTGGCTGGCACATGGTGCTGGCGCACAAAAAGCTTGCCTGACTAATATAACATCTAGGTGGAAATAAAAACTAAATACTAATCACACACTACCTCACCTAATTGAAACACCACCTTACAATGTTACTTAATGTAGTTAATTTAAAATTACTTGAAGCAGAAACACTTACCTATCTGCCTCAGACACTGGTTACCTGTAGACTGACCACTAGCAGATTCACTCAGCTTCTCAGTATTGAAACACAGTTACATTTACATGTCTGTGTTCTGTTCTTACTTCTGATTGGATGTTTTATGTCAATCATGGCAGAGATTTAATGTAAAAAAATAAATAAATAAATAAATAAACTGGCGTGTTTTGCTAAAACCACCCGCCTAGCATCATGTGGAAAAACCACCCAGTTGGCAGCACTGCAACTGACATCTGACAGGCCAGACGGAAGGCTTTTGCGGGCCGCCAATTGAAGAACACTGCCCTACACGATACCCCAAATACTCAGACTCACTCTTCCCAATTGCACACTTCTTTGGGTTAGCAGTGAACCCAGCCTCCCACAAGGATCGCAGCACAGCCGCTACCTTACTCAGATGACTTGGCCAATCCTCACTGTGGATAACCACGTTATCTATGTAAGCAGCGGCGTACTGCTGATGGGGTCCCAAAATGCGATCCATCATCCTCTGGAGTGTGGTGAAAACGGCAGTGGGGTGAACTGGTACAACCCGAAGGGAGTCAAACAGTTTTTTTTTTTTTTTTTTTTTTTTTAATTGAAGTTTTGTTGTTATTGTTCAACAGATCAGTACATCAATGGAAAGATTAAAGGTGTTTCTAACATCCATGTTGAAAATATGTACAGAAACCCTCATGTTATAACTGTAGCACCCCCACCTCCCTCCCTCCCAACAAAGAAAGAAAGAAAGAAAGAAAGAAAGAAAGAAAGAAAGAACTAAGGAACCTAATAACTAACAGAAATAAAAGAAGATACATTAGCAGTTAAAAGAAATAAGGGAGGAAGGTCACCTGCTACTAGGGGTGAAACGATTCATCGTGTATCGATGCATTGCAATACTTTACAACACGATACGGTACACCTTCATGTATAGCGTATCGTGTATCATGATACAACGTTGAAATGAGTAGCTAATATGCCACGTTTATTAAACTGTAAATCATGAAAGAAAAGGTCTTGGTTGAACATAAACTCCACTTGATCCTAGACATATCCCATTGTGCAACGAGCCGGCCAGACGCTTCTGGAATTTAAGCTGGAGTAGAGGAAACAATGGCGAGTTCTTCATTTTAATTTAATTTAATTTTAGGGTTACAGTCATTAATGAAATCTGTTACGGACAAAAACGTGAAATAAACGACAGCGGTGAGACAGTGGTGATTCTGGCCAATGGGAGACAGCCTGCCTTGTTTGTTGTGGACAGAGAGGAATCAGGAAGCGAGCATTGTCTGTAGAAATGTGCTGCTATGATTGTAATTTTACTAAAGTTACTAGTTTTTGCATTCAAATGCTATATATTTCTTTGTCTTTTGCGAGAGCATTTTATTTCATAAAAATAGATAGCTATAGGTTTTTCTTTTTCATTTTACCAGTTTTAATGTATTGCTCTCCTTTTAATGTTTCCTAATCATAATCCAATGTAAATGATTCTTGTATATATATATATATATATATATATATATATATATATATATATATATATATACACACACACACACACACACACAAGGAAAGTCTGTCATTTGCTATAAGAATTTATTTTTTTCTGGAAAGAACGTTTCCTGTTTCCTGTAAAGCTATTTATTATAGATGATAAAACACAACGCATTTTTACATTTCTCATGAGTTGTATTTTATATTTGGTCACCTTTCAGTGTGCCCTAATGTTTTTATTTGGAAGAATAATCCTTAAACTTTGATTTGGTTGAATATGTTACTTTCTTTAAAGAAATGTGTTAATCCTGATGAAAATGACTTATTTAATACTAATTTTATCATTAATTAATCTAATAACTAAAATTATTTCAAACCACATTTAAAAACAGCACAGTGTAGAATAGTATACAAAATAAAATAATATACTCAACCTTAACTTCAAAAATGCAAATACTTTGTGATAAAATGTATGGTATAATAATAATAATAATAATAATAATAATAATAATAATAATAATAATAAAAAAGTCTTATAAGAATCTATTGAGTTAAATTTAAGTATGATGCAAGCAAAAACGCTGATGTACTTTTTAAAAAATATTTAAATTGTTATTGATTAGACAACTTAATGCTGAAAAACTTGATATTTAGATTTTTCTAAAAAAAACACATGAACAAAGTTTGTACTATAATAGTGATCAAACACATTGCTTAGTATTTTTTTCCTCTCAGAAATTGGTAAGGAGATTTGGTTAATTAATTTAAATCTGATTTCCCAGGAAGTCTAGCTGACATACTGCTTTGTCCTTAAACTCAAACAAGTGCTATACTACTTAGTGATAAATACATATCATTGATTTTCAACTGAATCTGTGTATCGATCTAAAATATTTTCAAGTCTGTCAAGCAGAGACGAGTTTTTCATAAGTATCATGATACGCATTGTATCGTGGCTTGTGTATCGTGATACATATCATATCGTGACCCTGGTGTATCGTCTCACCCCTACCTGCTACCATTCCATACAGAGAAGGCTTAAAGGCTTAAGAGAGGTTTAATTTGCTTTGTATTAAGTAAGCAATACATAATTACTATTCTGTTCGGGCACAGAGGGAATTTGAAGACTGTCAAAATGTGATAAAAATGGTTGCCATGCTGTGTAAAATTTCTCTGTGTATTTCTAACTTAATAAAGTACATAATCCAGTGAATTTGTGAGGGTGGGTCTGTTTCCAGTTCTGCAGGATTAATTGCCTATCTAACAAGGTTGCAAAGGCTAGGGTGTCGTTACATCCAACACTACCCCAAAAAGAGCAGGGAGACGTGCAGGGTCAGGGGGGATACCCAAAATCTGAGGATGTCAAAAATAGAGCTCCAGAAAGGGCAGCCCAGGACAGGACCATAGCATATGAATAAGAGAGGCAGGGGTCTGTTTACATCTGTCACAGGATGCGTCCAAATCTGGGAAGATCTTAGACAATTTAAACTTTGACCAATGAATACGATGGAGAATCTTAAATTCTGTCAATCCATGCCTAATGCAAAAGCTCTGCAAATGTCTGTGATATTCTTTGAGCGCTGGATGCGGAAGCAGCTATCTTGTTTGTTTATGGCCATGTTATCTCTGTGGTGCCGGGGCTATGTGTATTGCTCAGATCTGCCCCATTTTTTCCGGCTTCTCTCGGCTCCTATTGGTCTATCTCGGCCATTGAATGGTTTTGTCGGCTTTTTCCAGAGAAAAAAACGACTAGAGACCTGTGCTTTATGTCTTTTTGATGATGTCAGACAGGGTTCGACATAGGACAGCTAAGGGTTAAAAACAGTTATTAATTTCGTGTTGATCAACAACTCTCAACCCTGAGCCAGTTTGGATTTGTGAGTTAGACCGAGAAGCTACAGATTTCCCAAGCTGGTGTGGGAGAATTTTACTGGCTTTGTCACCATATTCATATACATTACTATGTGATCTATGTAGCAGTTGTTCAGCTTATTTTGTAGACAGCAATTCAAATTCAGTCTGTAAGGTGTCACAAGGCTGGCTGAGTGGTGACACGTCAGACCCGGAAGAAACACACAGACAGACGGTGGTGATGAGTAATGCTGAGTGCAATGGTGGCACTCAGCGTTTATTAAACGAAATAAAAGGGTTTTAAACACAAAACAGGACACGGCACTGGAGCCAAAATAAACAGGTAAACAAAACGAACTAACACACAAAACAAGTGGACGAACGTTTAAACAAGTACCGTGCTGGCACTTCCAGCACGTTGTAGCAATTGTTATTCTTTACTTTCTTTTTAGTTCTCCTCTTCTCTCTCTCTCCCGTTCTCCACTCACGAACACCCAACCCCGAGTGAATGAAACGTGCATCTATTTATACTGTTGTGCTGGGATTCAATTACTAATTAATTATTCACTTGAAACCCAGCACGTGAATTAATTACGTGCAACCTCGTGCTTAAATACAATTACATCTTAAATACCACATGAAACACAGACCCGTTTATATCCTGTGTACCAATCTCTATACACCAACATTAACACACGCAACATACAACACAGAAATGCACACAGGGGCGGAGCACATTGCCACAAAGGCCAATCACTCTTTATAGAGATTTGGAGTAGCAGAATTAGCATAGCACTGGTCCAATTTTGAAATAAGGTTAGACAACTCAGAAAGCCTACGTACATGGCGTTTGTTGGCCTGGGCAGTATATGAAATTATTTGTCCCTGTACGAAAGACCTTTAAGGTCTCCCATAATATAGAGGAGGAGACTTCAGGAGTAGTATTGGTGTCTAGAAAAAAAAATATTTGGTTAGAGATAAACTGAACAAAATTTTGGTCTGAAAGTATGAGAGAATTGAAGCACCAAGAAGTAAAGGTTGGGGCTGGGGTAGTAAAAGAGAGTTCCAAAACAAGGGGGGGGGATGATCTGAAATAACAATGCCATGATAGGTGCAAATGGAGGAGAGTAGGCTGGTATCAATAAAAAAGTAGTCTATACAGGAAAACATCTTCTGGACATAGAAGGAAGATTCAAGGAAATGCATGCATGGATTAGGGAGTGGTTAACATGTAGAAAACAGAAAGTACTGATTAGAGGAGAAACCTAAAAATGGAGCGAGGTAACCAATGGAGTACCACAGGGATCAGTATTAGGTCCTCTGCTATTCCTAATCTACATTAATGACTTGTATAGTATAGTAAGACAAATTTGCACATTTAAAAATAGAGGAGTGGTAAATACTATTGCATGGTCATTCAAAATGGCAATACAAATGTGCAAATTAATAAATATCATATGGGAGATACTGAAATTGAAGAAGGAATATATGAAAAAGACCTAGGAGTTTATGCTGACTTAGAAATGTCTTCATTTGAAATGTCTTCAAAAAAGGCTGACAAATGCTCAGATATATTGTGAAAAGTGTTTAATTTAAATCAAGAGAAGTAATGTTAAAACTGTACAATGCATTAGTAAGACCTCATCTAGAATATTGTGTTCAGTTCTGGTCACCTTGCTACAAAAAGGATGTTGCTGCTCTAGAAAGAGTGCAAAGAAGAACGACCAGAATTATCCCGGGTTTAAAAGGCATGTCGTATGCAGACAGGCTAAAAGAATTGAATCTATTCAGTCTTGAACAAAGAAGACTATGCGGCGATCTGATTCAAGCATTCCAATTCTAAAAGGTACTGACAGTGTCGACCCAGGGGACTTTTTCGACCTGAAAAAAGAAACAAGGACCAGGGGTCACAAATGGAGATTAGGGGGCATTCAGAACAGAACATAGGAGGCACTTTTTTACACAGAATTGTGAGAGTCTGGAACAAACTCCCAGTAATTGAAGCTGACACCCTGGGGTCCTTCAAGAAGCTGCTTGATGAGATTCTGGGATCAACAAGCTACTAATAACCAAACGAGCAAGATGGGCTGAATGGCCTCCTCTCGTTTGTAAACTTTCTTATGTTCTTATGTACTGTCTGGAAGGAACAGTACATCACTTTTTTACCCCAGTGTATTACAGTGATTATAATTATTTCAACACGTGTATTTTATAATACCAGATGCCAGAATAAATCTGCATAATTGAAATAGCACACTCATTGCACTGCAGTTGGAGCCATTCCAGGGTTTACAAGCTGCAGGCTCTGTACACATTGTACTGAAGCAGCACAAAACGAAGCAAATCCCTGCAGCTCATAAAAAATTAATGGTTCAAACTCCTATGCAAGGAGAGTCTTATTTCTATCCTTGTAGCATTCACTGTAATACTGTAATAATAAACTAACTGACAAACTAAACTAACTGATGACAAACTAAATTAACAAAGTCCCCTACATACATGCAGCAGCGGCTCAGACAGTAGTTATGAATACGGGAGCACTATTATTCAAGACAAGCCTACATTAACGCATTAACACAGCACCCCCACACACATTACAAAATGCAGCACTAGCTCTAGATTAATTATGAATACAGGAGCAATAATATTTGTGACAATAGCAGAAATAGAAGATGAAGTTAGTTTTTACTTGTGCTTTACTTTTAAGAAGACAACATTGTAAACATGCTTGTATTCAACTCCATTTCTGCAAAAATACTTGGGTCAATTGGACGCTGACAATGCGCTGATCGGGCGATAATCTAGTAACATGTTTTCATTCGAGCAACCGGCCTTTACCCAAGTATACACGAAAATGAATGACGAAACAAGCATTGGTTTGTGATGTTAGTCGCTGTAATTGTTATTTATAATAGTATTTAAGAAAAAAAAAAAACTTACCGATTTCTTTCGGAGCAGTTTATATCACCTGATGCAGTCCAGTCCAGTCTTCTTAATCACGACTCTTCACGAGGAATTAAAACTCCCGCTCACTTGTACATTCATAGTTTGATTGGTTGCATCTCCAGTCATTCATACTGCGCGCGGCCGAAACAGCAGTTTGATTGTAAGAGGATGTCCCTGTACACTGCAGAAACAGCAGTTTGATTGTAAGAGGATGTCCCTGTACCCTGCAGAAACAGCAGTTTGATTGTAAGAGGATGTCCCTGTACACTGCAGAAACAGCAGTTTGATTGTAAGAGGATGTCCCTGTACACTGCAGAAACAGCAGTTTGATTGTAAGAGGATGCCCACGTACCCTGCAGAAACAGCAGTTTGATTGTAAGAGGATGTCCCTGTACCCTGCAGAAACAGCAGTTTGATTGTAAGAGGATGTCCCTGTACACTGCAGAAACAGCAGTTTGATTGTAAGAGGATGTCCATGTACACTGCAGAAACAGCAGTTTGATTGTAAGAGGATGTCCCTGTACACTGCAGAAACAGCAGTTTGATTGTAAGAGGATGTCCCTGTACACTGCAGAAACAGCAGTTTGATTGTAAGAGGATGTCCATGTACACTGCAGAAACAGCAGTTTGATTGTAAGAGGATGTCCATGTACACTGCAGAAACAGCAGTTTGATTGTAAGAGGATGTCCCTGTACACTGCAGAAACAGCAGTTTGATTGTAAGAGGATGTCCCTGTACACTGCAGAAACAGCAGTTTGATTGTAAGAGGATGTCCCTGTACACTGCAGAAACAGCAGTTTGATTGTAAGAGGATGTCCCTGTACACTGCAGAAACAGCAGTTTGATTGTAAGAGGATGTCCCTGTACACTGCAGAAAACAGCAGTTTTATTTAAAGGATGTCCATGTAATTCAGAAACAGTGTTTGATTGTAACTGAGGATGTCCCTGTACACTGCAGAAAAGCAGTTTGATTTTCCCACAATGTCCCTCACACTGCAAAAATCTGGTTTGATTGTAAGAGGATGTCCCTGTACACTGCAGAAACAGCAGTTTGATTGTAAGAGGATGTCCCTGTACACTGCAGAAACAATGGTTTGATTGTAAGAGGATGTCCCCCACACTGCAGAAACAAAAAAAAATTGTAAGAGGATGTCCCTGTACACTGCAGAAACAGCAGTTTGATTGTAAGAGGATGTCCATGTACACTGCAGAAACACAAACAGGATTGTGAGAGGATGTCCCTGTACACTGCAGAAACAGCAGTTTGATTGTTTAGGATGTCCATGTACACAGAAACAGCAGTTTGATTGTAACAGGATGACCCTGTACACTGCAAAATAGCAGTTTGATTGTAAGAAATGTCCCTGTACACTGCAAAAACAGCAGTTTGATTGTAAGAGGATCCAGCACGCACCCTGCAATTGTTAGCAGTTTGATTGTTAGAGGATGTCCCTGTACACTGCAGAAACAGCAGTTTGATTGTAAGAGGATGTCCCTGTACACTGCAGAAACAGCAGTTTGATTGTAAGAAAATGTCCCTGTACACTGCAGAAACAGTTTGATTGTAAGAGATGTCCATGTACACTGCAGAAACAGCAACTTGATTGTAAGAGGATGTCCCTGTACACTGCAGAAACAGCAGTTTGATTGTAAGAGGATGTCCCTGTACACTGCAGAAACAGCAGTTTGATTGTAAGAGGATGTCCATGTACACTGCAGAAACAGCAGTTTGATTGTAAGAGGATGTCCTGTACACTGCATAAACAGCAGTTTGATTGTAAGAGGATGTCCTCAAAACACTGCAGAAACAGCAGTTTGATTGTAAGAGGATGTCCCTGTACACTGCAGAAACAGCAGTTTGATTGTAAGAGGATGTCCCTGTACACTGCAGAAACAGCAGTTTGATTGTAAGAGGATGTCCCTGTACACTGCAGAAAGCGTGTTCCGTTCTACAACACCTGCCCGCACATATTTAAAGGTACAGATAATTCAGGAAGCTTGTTAACTGTCTTGCTTATGTTGCCAAAAATGGACTTTCCCCACAAAATATAAAAAACAAGAAATATCTTGGCCAAGATAGAAAATCTTCGTCAGCAAACACTTTTGGTGGCTCCTTGGTGAGAAGTCTGGGGCCTTGTGTCACAAGGCTGGCTGATGGTGACGTCAGACCCAGGAAAGGAAACACAGACAGGATGGTGAAATCCCGAAATGAATGCACTGTTGGGTGTTTAATATCCTGAGACTAAAAATAAGTTTGTGTAAAACAATTTTTTTTTTTTTTGGTTCCTGGGTAAAGAGACATACATAATAAACGTGGATGAACCAAAAAATAAGTAAATGGCTGGTGCATCCCCACAAACTTTAGCAATTGTTACCAGGATATTTTATTTTGAAATTTACCTATTTTCCAGAACATTCCTCTAGATTCAGTGCTGACAAACCCGAATGGTGTAAAATGTGTCTTTTTAGAACTTTCCAGAGATATAAATATTCAACTGGAATACAGGGCCTTAACATGAACCAATTCAGTTTAGTTCCAGCTGCCTACCCTTTTAATTTGCATATCTGCATTTTTCTGAGATGGCATCTAACTACAAATTAGACTTTAAAATCACCTGTGCTGATGAGTCTTATAATCCGTGGTTTTATACAAGTTTCCACCAACATTTGCCTTTGGGACAACATAAAAACAAAAATACACACAGGGGCGGGGCACTTGCCACAGACAGCCATTAAAATATGTAAGGGGGGGAACAACGTCAAGTAAAGGTGCCACTGGTGCAGGATGCACCCCTCTGGACGTGCTGGTTGCCACCAGGCTATTCTTTGCCGACAGGAAATTGGGCCTTATGCGGCGCTCATTTGTCAGAGCTCTAGATAAAGGAGTCGGTTGGCCTTCAAGTACCTTGGTCAAGATGATGAGTCTCCCTAAGTGTCTGAGGCAAAGGTCAAAGCTGATGGCTTCGCTTCAGAGGACAGATAAAGAAGATCCTGGAGTGCAATGAATTCCCAAGAAGCTCACTAAAAAATAACACCGTGGAACAAATTTTTTTTTTTTTGGTTCCTGGGTAGTAAGTGTTATTTCCTAATTGCTTATCCTCAAAAGTATAAAAATGGCTATTATTGGAGCTTTGTTTGACCAGGACTATTTTGAAATTTACCTATTTTCCAGAACATTCGATAGATTCAGGCTGAGTAAACTTGATGTCCTAGAAAGTTCCAGTAATATAAATAGTAGATAAATACATCTTGATAAATTCAAGGTTCCAGCTGCCTAAGATACATGGGAGCATTTTCTGAGATGGCATCAAGGTCATAGGAGACTTCAAAATGGTGGCATTCCAGGAGTCTCCACTGGTTTTTGAAGTTTCCTGCTATCTTTGCCTTTGGGATTGCAGGGACAACATGATGGGAGACTACATCTGGGCCACAGCAGACCGAAAGTGTTTACAGGAACAACGTCAAGTCTCGAAAAACCACTTGTTTTGACCCCGGAAATCTGATGTAACTGCACATTTTTGGGCCTATAAACAATTTGTCAGAGCTCTAGATAAACCATTTTAATTTTGTTTTACCTTCAAGATTCTTCCCTTTTTCTGAAAGGTCAAATTGTTTTGTGAGCGAAAAGACCACAGATAAAGAAGATCCTGGGAAATTTTCTCTATTTCAAAATATCACTAGTGGTCACAAAAGGCAAACAGTTTGTCGCAGTGGTTAATAAACCATTTGGGCAATCTTTTGGCCGTTTTAAAAATATTTCAAAATGGTTGAGACTCTGGTGAAGAACCACGGCAAAATGGGCTTACATGTCCTCTGTTTTATAATTAATGCTCATCTTGAAAAAGGAGAACATGGGAGGCATGCACCCCCTCTCTCCACATCCAGGAATTACTGGACTTTCAATTTAGTCATTTGGACAGTATAACATTTCAATTAGACTCCATCTGGGGCCCATTCGGTTTTCCCATTTTAAAGTATAATCGTAAATTCGAAAAACCCTCACTTTCTTTTGTAGTCATTTTTGTACCCTTTTCTATAAATACATTGTAATTTGATTATATTTGTTTTTCTGACTTTATGTCCACCTCTAAAATTAGTTCAATTTTCCTATTGGAAATTGAGGTTCTGCCAAAATATCACTGTCCTGGTGATTCTGCAAAGTTTTCTTTGTCCTAATTTATTTTCTATACTTTGAGGCCAAATTAATAACATTTACTACCCAGGAACAAAAATTTTGTCCTGAAATTTATAATTAAACATCCCATCCACATCACCAAATTGAATCATTCATATTTAAATCAAAATTACATTTGTGTTTATAAATGTCCCTTTCCACTTACCCTTGTAATTGGGCGTGATTAATTTGTTCTAACACCAAAAAATAATTGACTCCACCTCACTAAAATTAAAAAATTTTCCTAAATGGGGGTCTTACCCTCCCCCAGGCGTTGCCCTTGGTTTGATGCCAAATTAATGTTTTTTTTGTTTTTCCCCTTCCTTTCTAGTTTAAATGCTTCTGTTTAAATTTAAATCCTTTAAATCAAATACATTTGTGTGATTGGTGTTTTGTCCCACTACTGAAGTGTAATTGGTCCTTTTGGGGAGAAAAAATAAAAATAATTGCTCCCACTAAATTAAAAAAAAATAAATAAGAAGGGCCTGACCCCCTCCCCGCCCCACGATTTGAGCACTGATCATTTGAGGTTTTGTAATGCAGTAAATGGATGTCATGCCAAACGGTCCTTTGTGCCCATCCCATCCACTATCACTGGAGGGAGGGGGTTGTTTTTTTTCCTTCATGGGATTTGCTGTGAGAATTTTTGTGATCGGAGGCTGTGTGATCCAGTGGTTAAAGAAAAGGGCTTGTAACCAGGAGGTTCCCGGTTCAAATCCCACCTCAGCCACTGACTCATTGTGTGACCCTGAGCAAGTCACTTAACCTCCTCGTGCTCTGTCTTTTGGGTGAGATGTTGTTGTAAGTGACTCTGCAGCTGATGCATAGTTCACACACCCTAGTCTCTGTAACTGATAAAGGCGTCTGCTAAATAAACAAAATATGCTAAAATAATAAAATCCAAAATAATGACCAAAAAAAAATAATAATCCCTTTTTTATGACTTATGATTTCACAGGAATTGCAACTTATTGAGATGCATGTTTAATATTACCTCTTGATCCCTGAAAAGTTGTTTAAGTAATAGACTAATAGAATGTATAATGTTTCTATAACATTATACATTATTTGAACAATAGAACTGAAGAGGGCTATTGCTATTTAGACGATGGATACGTTAAAAAAACATTTGATGTTTTTATGCTTGTTTTTTTTCATGTTTTTATGCAGCGCATGTTTTTGCTGTTAATGAGTACAGAAGTTTTCCTCAGTATTCCATGAGTAATGCTGGTTGCTCAGAATTCTCTCTCAGTGGTGCAAATCATTTTGAAAGTTTAGCACCAGAGAGCCTACTGGTGCTAAATGATCAAATCCCATTCTAGCCCCCCTCCCACATGACACGTGCATGTGGATGATTGTATTGTCGACAGCAAACACTATTTTCGATTTTTTTCCCAAAACTTTATTTACTATACTAAATTTAAATAGATAGATTGAACATATAGGGCAGTGAGGAAGCAGACTTGACAGACAGCATTCAGTTGGTGTGCACTAGAACAGAGATTGTATTTCATCAAGCAGAAAAAAATGTAAAATACATAAATGAAAACTGTATTTACATATTTTCTGGCAGATTTATTTGAAACAGAGATAAAACATAGTTTAAACGATAACATTGTAGGTCCTTTTCAAGAGATTAAGGATCTCATATTGACCAATCTAAGTAAATCTCTGATCCTTTTTATAATTAAATTGTGCTTTTTATAGTGACGGCTACAATGCATGGCGGGATGCAATAAAACCCACGGAATTACTATCCAAGCTCTGTAAAGATCATCAGTTGGATGGACCCCATTTACGACCTGGGAAGATTTGCATCGGAGATCAAGTCTTTGCTGGAAAAACAGTCTTTGAGGAAGATGGTATGGGTGTTTTTACTATAGCTATGTTTTCTTTTAACCTGCTATTCTATATTGTAAAACAGTGTTAAAACCAGCGGGGTTACAACGAATTGCATGTACTGAGCAGTGTCCACAAGGGTAGGTGCAAGGACCCCTGCTGTTTCTTATATACATAATTAGCAAACTTGTATACAACATAAAGTAACAGAGAGGCTGAAATGGCCACTCAGGATATTAAATGTAAGTGGGAATAAATGTTTCCAATGAAATTTAATGTTAGCAAATTTAAAGTGTTACATGTTGGTCACAACAATGTAGGCTTTAAATACCAAATGGAAGTTTTAGATCTAGAACAGTCCCACCAAGAGAAAGACTTTGGTGTTGCAATACACCCACAGCATGTGAGCGGATACACCCATCACTGTCTACAACCAGTCTGCGAGGGGAAACCATTTAAAATACAAACTATATACTTTGTTATATAGTCAAAAGTGTAAAGTACAAATTAAAGGAGGTTATGAATACTATGTTAAAGTCGGTTCCCACAATACAAAAAGGACTTTGTGACCCTAGATAGTAACCACACTAATCCCAGGGCTTAAAGGAATAAGATACTAAATAGGTTGAAGGAACTGAATTGGTTTTACCTGGAACAAAGAAGAGTTGAAGCAGAGGTTCCCATACCAGGATCGTGCTTCAATTACATCACTGGGAGGAGAGACATTTCTGTCACTGATTTTCATTCAGAAAGTGAACAGACAGTGTTTTAAAGTTGAATTAATAAGAATAATACTCCTATGAAAAACTCAACTCAAAACTACTCAAGACTGAAACAGTCAGCATGACTTGATTGTAGTAAACAACAGGCATTATTTATTGTTTTAGCAACATCATTTAGTTTGAAAGGTTCTATAGTACCTGAGGCTTATTTTCCATGATGGACTGTGGCAATGTGCTCCGCCCCTGTGTGCATTTCTGTGTTGCGTGCGTGTGTTAATGTTGGTGTATAGAGATGGCTGCACGGGATATAAATGGGTGTGTGCAGCACGAGTATTTAAATTGTATAATTGTATTTAGGCACGAGGATGGCACAAATCACTTCACGTGCATTTAAAGTATGTAATATGTGAGCACGGGGTTGCACGTAATTCATTCACGTGCTGGGATTCAAGTGAATAATTAATTAGTAATTGAATCCCAGCACAACAGTATATATAGACACATTTTCATTCACTCGGGGTTGGGTGTTCGAGAGTGGAGAACGGGAGAGAGAGAAAGGAGAAATACAGCTAAAGAATAACAATTGCTACAGCGTGCTGGAAGTGCCAGCACGGTACTTGTTTAAACGTTCGTCCACTTGTTTTGTGTGTTAGTACGTTTTGTTTATATATTTATTTATTTTGGCCTCAAGTGCCGTGTCCTGTTTTTGTGTTCTCTTGTTTTGTTTATTAAATGCTAAGCACAACCAAGTGCTCAGCTTCACCAACCTCGCTGTCTCTGTCTGTCTGTTTCTTCCGGGTCTGACGTGTCACCACTCAGCCAGCCTTGTGACATGGACCCAATCTGATTATAGCTGTATAATGGTTAACATTAAGTTTGCCATAATTGTAACAACATATTCTAAACAAAGTGTTTCTGTTAGAATCACAAATATTTGAAATCTTTGTTCTTGGGTTTAGATGAAAAGGTGGAATCTTATGAGCATCTTGCCCTAAATGTTCTACATCGCTGGTCAGAAATTCCTGATGCTGGATGCAGGCTGGTTCCAGAACATATTGAGACAAGGACACTCTATCATAAGGACAAGCCAGGCATGGAACAGGTAACTGTGTGCAAGACAGAACAAAATGAGTGCTCTCTGTACTATTCTATAACCTGTACCGCATTGAATCTGAGTAACTGATTCCCACAATACACCACTCATTTCAACCAGAGAACCAGCATTATTGCAGGATGGAGCATGACGTGGATACACTGCAGTGTTTAGAATAAAAATCTCTTTCTCGTGGTGAACGTTCCCCAGTAAAAGTTTATTTACCTATGATGTGTGAATATGATGAAAAAAAAAGACTTTCTTGTAAACACTTCAGGGAGTTCTGTAATCCTCTAATACTTTCCACACAGAGCACTATACCGTTACTGTAGTATTTGTGTTGAAGGAAGAAGTTGTTGGGGTTCTTTCACATTTTATTATAGTTTATTGGCCAAGGTTGTGTGTTTGTGTGTTTGTACAAAAAGTACATAGATTTGATACTCTGTTTCACAGACTGCATCTGTATTGGTGCCAGTTTGCAACATGTCCTCGGTAGTGCCTACATCATCCAGATAAAAAAAAATTTGCAATGCAGCCTTAAAAGTACAGGAACTATTTGTTGAAATGATTTTATTGGAGTTTTTCAGATAACACACTTTCTATTCAAGTGTTTTTCTGTATTCATATGCATCTACCCATTGCTTCCAACTCATCATAGCCTCAGACCTGGCATGTTTTCCTAATTGTTAATAAAGAAAAGACAATTACATTTCAATCTTTAATTTTTTTTAATTGTGTGCCTTTAATTTGGGCCCAATATTGTCTGCTTGTAAATTATTCAGGTATCACATTCCGTCCCACTGTTTGAAGCACATATTCAAAGCTGATTTAACTTGAAAACCAGACATTATTTACCTACAGACCACCAGATAAAGTATATTAAATATCCAAGTAATGATCGGATATTTAACTTTAAAATCACAATTGGCTCAAGAAAACAACTCCCATTTTCTTAGCAAATATATATTCTATCTGGAAACAAAGGAAACATGGCAACACTTAACTGTGTTTTGTATTCATATGACTGCTTAAACTAGCATTAATTCGGTATGTTTTTATAAAGCCACAGTATTTGTAATTTGATGCAATCTCTTGAAGAATGCTGTGAACTAGTGGCATTTAAATATCTGCAAGGAGTGATCAATACAGTATCCACCACTTACACCGTCCAGGGTTATTGTGGGGAGCCGTTTATATCGGGCAAATAGCATTTGCCATTTGCCACTCCCATTGATTAATAACAAAGGCATTGTTTATGCCGTGTTAAGCACGCCATATATTTCAGGCAAACTCAGCTGTTTAGATCTCGTTATGTACCTGTGACAAGAATGACCGAGGTTTGAGACTCAGAGACAGTTTTAAAGTTCAAAAAGTTTTTAATATACAAAAATTCCAAATAAATCGGCACGAGGGCCAAACAAAAAGGTTTTTAAGGCACAAAATAAACACAAAACGAAACTTACAAAATAAGGTTTCCAGGCTGGGCGTTGCCTTCACTGGATTCAAAAACAGAAAACACAGCACACACAGAAAAACCACTTGCTTCCGCTTTCTAGAACTCTCTCCTCCCAACTGGGAGGCTGAGGCCTCCTTTTATGCCAGGTGGCTAAGTCCATAATTGAATAATTGATTGACTGATTGCTCCCACCTGACACAATCAACCTGGGCAGGGAGGAGAATTTAACTCCTTCCCTGCCAGTATTTTTAAGGGCAGAGCCCTGCTCTGCCACAGTACCATTCACATAGATTTAAATAACAAACACTGCTTATACTGTAGGAATCGCTTTTACTAATCCACCAATCAGCTGTTTTCACCTCATAACCTGCCATCACATAGATTTCAATAAAGGCAGCACTTTACTGTAGTAAAGCTTAACAGATCGATCAATCAGCTGTTTGCACCTCGTTATTGAGCAACTACCCCTGTACTGTACCTTGGCTATTTAATCCCTGCACGCAGTGTCGGTTTTACAGTTTGAAAAATCAGCACTGACTGCAGCAGCAAGCATGGCTGGAAAGTGAAAAGCGAAGAGCATCAGCACCAAAATTCAGTGTAAATAAAATGTCTCTGTGAGATGCTGTGCGCTTGCTAAAGCATGCTGGGAACGCTGTCAGTCAGCAAACAATGCAACGCTGCTTCAAAAAAGCTGGGTTTCTGTAGTTGAGGAGGAGAGTGCTGACAAAAATACAACCAAAACTGAAACTCTGACAACACCAGAGTGGGATGTCAGAGGAAGAATTCTCAGCTGTGTCACCTTGGCGACCAGGACACTCTGCCTGAAACAGACACCAATGATGTAAACGTGCGTGCTGAGCTTTTAACACTGTGGCTTACTATGGAGCAGCTGATAAAAAGCTGAATTGGGATTTTTTTAGAAAACACTGACAAAGTTTGCTGTCCATACTTGCAAAAACAGACCGTCCAGATTCATATCACAGAGTTCGTCGCTGGAAATAATTTGCAGAAATGTAGTCTACCTGTACTGTACATTTCTGCACTTAAGAACATAAGAACATAAAAAAGTTTACAAACGAGAAGAGGCCATTCAGCCCATCTTGCACATTTGGTTGTTGGTAGCTTATTGATCCCAGAATCTCATCAAGCAGCTTCTTGAAGGATCCCAGGGTGTCAGCTTCAACAACATTACTGGGGAGTTGGTTCCAGACCCTCACAATTCTCTGTGTAAAAAAGTGCCTCCTATTTTCTGTTCTGAATGCCCCTTTATCTAATCTCCATTTGTGACCCCTGGTCCTTGTTTCATTTTTCAGGTCAAAGAAGTCCCCTGGGTCGACATTGTCAATACCTTTTAGGATTTTGAATGTTTGAATCAGATCGCCGCATAGTCTTCTTTGTTCAAGACTGAATAGATTCAATTCGTTTAGCCTGTCTGCATACGACATGCCTTTTAAACCCGGGATAATTCTGGTTGCTCTTCTTTGCACTCTTTCTAGAGCAGCAATATCCTTTTTGTAACGAGGTGACCAGAACTGAACACAATATTCTAGGTGAGGTCTTACTAATGCATTGTAAAGTTTTAACATTACTTCCCTTGATTTAAATTCAACACTTCTCACAATATATCCGAGCATCTTGTTGGCCTTTTTTATAGCTTCCCCACATTGTCTAGATGAAGACATTTCTGAGTCAACATAAAATCCTAGGTCTTTTTCATAGTCCCCTTCTTCAATTTCAGTATCTCCCATATGATATTTATAATGCACATTTTTATTGCCTGCATGCAATACTTTACACTTTTCGCTATTAAATGTCATTTGCCATGTGTCTGCCCAGTTCTGAATGCTGTCTAGATCATTTTGAATTACCTTTGCTGCTGCAACAGTGTTTGCCACTCCTCCTATTTTTGTGTCGTCTGCAAATTTAACGAGTTTGCTTACTATACCAGAATCTAAATCATTAATGTAGATTAGGAATAGCAGAGGACCTAATACTGATCCCTGTGGTACACCACTGGTTACTTCACTCCATTTTGAGGTTTCTCCTCTAATCGGTACTTTCTGTTTTCTACATGTTAACCACTCCCTAATCCATGTGCATGCATTTCCTTGAATCCCTACTGCGTTCAGTTTGAGAATTAATCTTTTATGCGGGACTTTGTCAAAAGCTTTCTGGAAATCTAAATAAATCTAAATAAATGTCGTATGCTTTGCAATTATCCATTTTCAATGTTGCATCCTCAAAAAAGTCAAGTAGGTTAGTTAGACACGATCTCCCTTTCCTAAAACCATGCTGACTGTCTCCCAGGATATTGTTACCATAAAGGTAATTTTCCATTTTGGGTCTTATTATAGTTTCCATAAGTTTACATATAATAGAAGTCAGGCTTATTGGTCTGTAGTTACCTGGTTCGGTTTTGTCTCCCTTTTTTGTGGATCGGTATTACGTTTGCTATTTTACAGTCTGTCGGTACAACCCCTGTGTCAAGAGACTGTTGCATGGTCTTGGTTAGTGGTTTGTAAATAACTTCTTTCATTTCTGTGAGTACTATTGGGAGGATCTCATCTGGCCCAGGGGATTTGTTTATTTTAAGAGCTCCTAGTCCCTTTAACACTTCTGCCTCTGTTATGCTAAAGTTATTTAAAACTGGATAGGAACAGGTCGACATGTGGGGCATGTTGTCCATGTCCTCCTTTGTAAAAACCTGTGAAAAGTAATCATTTAATATATTTGCTTTTTTTTTTCTTCATCTATGATTTTGCCATTTGTGTCTCTTAGACATTTAACCTCCTCTTTGAATGTTCTCTTGCTGTTATAATATTGGAAAAACATTTTGGAATTGGTTTTAGCTCCTTAGCAATATTGATTTCTGTCTCTCTCTTGGCCTTTCTAACTTCTTTTTTGACTTGTGTTTGCAGTTCTAAGTACTCTTTCTGTGTACTTTGTTCTTGGTCCCTTTTAAACACTCTGTAAAGTGCCTTTTTGCTCTGAATATTGTTTTTAATTTTGGCAATTTTGTTTAGTGTTACATCATCAGTAGGGTAAAACTAACCTGTCTCACAACAGTCTAAACCCAGCTCACGTTCTCTATTAGTGGGTGAACAATCCAACGCTTGGTGAATTCTGCTTCACAATGATAGGGAGAGGCGACATTGAAGGATCAAAAAGCAACGTCGCTATGAACGTTTGGATGCCACAAGCCAGTTATCCATGTGATAACTTTTCTGACACCTGCTTAAAAGCCAAAATGCC
The DNA here is from genome assembly GCA_036884735.1 of Huso huso. Lineage (NCBI taxonomy): Eukaryota > Metazoa > Chordata > Actinopteri > Acipenseriformes > Acipenseridae > Huso > Huso huso. The sequence goes on from CM072710.1 coordinate 7,863,393, forward strand.
AGAAGGATTAGATTTAGATTTGTCTACTTTTGGGATGTAATTGTTTTGCGCCTCTAGTACTACATTTTTAAAAAAACAGCCATCCTTTTTCTGTGGATGTTTTCTCTATTTTACTCCAATCTACTTCTGTTAGTCTCTATTTCATACCTTCATAGTTTGCTTTTCTAAAATTGTAAACCTTAGCTTTAGTCATTACTTTTGGTACGCCACAGATCAGTGGATCGGAAACTGGTAAACTTAAGCCTAGATTAACATAATTTAGATGTTTTATTTAACATCATGCAATCAAAGAAACTACAGAAAGACATCGCAAAAAGTCTACCAGAAGCCATAATAGTTGTACAGTAGTATTTAAGTCATGCTGGATTTCGAATTGTTCTAACATGCCAGAGGCTGTTCACCTTGGAGACCTGCTGCGGATATGGGTACGGCCCGGCGCGAGATTTACAACAGTTTTTCTTAACATTTAAAAATGTGACATTTCGAAATCAACAGTTTTTCTTTAAGTATGGAAAACTACAAAGCAGTATGTAATTCAGTATGTTTATGTAGCATTAATCCACAGGCTTCATTTGACTCTGTGAAGCAAAATGATTTAATTATATAGGGATACATATACATGCAATACTGGCAAAATACAATAAACGTAGCCTCGATTTACGACGGTCTGTATAGCGAGATGTGTTTATATATTTGACCCATAATATTAATGTTATAGTTTATTACATATGATGTAACTACTGTACTGTTTGGAACTTTTTGTCTAAACAAAATCTCCATAATGCACAAACAGCATCCCCAAATCGCTGTCAGCCAAATGGCTAAAATCTGTTCATGTTTGTGGCAAGATGGGTTGCGGGTGACGTCAGACCAGGGAGGAGACAGACACAGTACTGGGATATGGAAGCACTGATGCACCCGTTTATTAAACAAATAAATGCTTTTAACAAAAACAAAACAAACACTAACAAACAAAACGGCACGGTGGCACGGGTAGCCATTGTTATTTGGATTTGAGCTTTTTTTAATCTCACGACTCATGTCTCGTTCCGCCTCTGAACACACTAACCTTGTTCAGCCAAAGATGCAGGTTTTTATATTGTGACTGAGGGATTAACTGGCTATCAATTACTTAGTTTATCCCTCGACCACATTCAGCACAGGTTTTCTCATCTGCGTGTTCAACAGCCAGTTTGTCAATAATCACTCACTGTTGACCATGCATTCTCACGATTTTGTAAACAATAATAAAAAAACATCATGGGTCGATTGCAGTGTACCAAAGTTAATCCACTTGATGGGTCTAACTAGCGGATTAAGCAGGTTTAGTCCACTTTAGACTAAAGTTAGTACACTTGTTAATCCCGATTGCAGCGTACCAGAAGATAATCACCATAGGTAGATCATCCGCTAAATCGGACTAAAGAAGATCCCCTTTGCAGCATCAGATTCATGATGATCCTGTTCAAGTGGATTAACTTAGTACTGTGAAGGATAAGACTCATTTAGTATGCTTGCTTGTCCTAAGCATTTACTGCTTTTTTTTTTTTTTTTTGCAGACAGCTACATTTTCCCTCTAAAATGACAAGTACATCTGAAGACTTTATACATTTCTTATGTCCATCATGTTCAGGCAGTCAGATCCGTGAGAATAAAGTCTTGCACAATATATATATAGGCCCTACATTTTAAATAAACTTTTCAGTCATGTACCTTTGATACTGTTTTCAGTTTAACGCAATACAATTTCAGTTAATATGCTTTAACTATAAACAACTAATGGTCCATTATCACGCAATTAAACTTTGCTGTGCCTATGCAGCAGTGTCGGCAGCTTAAGTGCAAGTACAGTATGATCCGTCAGTTTGAAATGTGTACAAAAAAGACATGACATTTATTTTTACTTCAATATGTTTACTGTAATAAAAAGGCATCTTTCTTTTTGTACAGGGATCCCTTTATATATGTATCTGACACTGAATTCCACATATCTGATGAGTAAAGAACCGTTTAGACAGCTATAATTTTAGGATTGAGAAAATTAAAAAAAAACTATATGAATATAATTTAGATATTTTATTCAACATCATGTAGTCAAAAAAACTGCAAAATGATATGGCAGAAGGCTACTGGAAGCCTATAACAGTAGTACAGTGTTTCATGTTAGATTTTGAAACGTCACATTTTTCAGTGTGTCAGTTTTTTTATTAAGTATATGGTATGTAATTTAATATATTAACTTAACATTATTTAACAGGTTTAATTTCATATTTCCAGAAAGCTTTTGACAAAGTCCTGCATAAAAGATTAATTCTCAAGCTGAACGCAGTAGGGATTAGTAAAACCTCATCTAGAATATTATGTTCAGTTCTGGTCACCTAGCTACAAAAAGGATATTGCTGCTCTAGAAAGAGTGCAAAGAAGAGCAACCAGAATTATTCTGGGTTTAAAAGGCATGTCATATGCAGACAGGCTTAAAGAATTGAATCTATTCAGTCTTGAACAAAGAAGACTATGCGGTGATCTGATTCAAGCATTCAGAATTCTAAAAGGTATTGACAATGTCGACCCAGGGGACTTTTTTGGCCTGAAAAAAGAAACAAGGACCAGGGGTCACAAATGGAGATTAGATAAAGGGGCATTCAGAACAGAAATTAGGAGGAACTTTTTACACAGAGAATTGTGAGGGCCTGGAACCAACTCCCCTGTAATGTTGTTGAAGCTGACACCCTGGGATCCTTCAAGAAGCTGCTTGATGAGATTGTGGGATCAATAAGCTACTAACAACCAAACGAGCAAGATGGGCTGAATGGCCTCCTCTCGTTTGTAAACTTTCTTATGTTCTTCTTATGTTCTAATAGTTATTTTCAAAGGGAGGCAGCTGTTGTTATTTATTATTATTATTATTTATTTCTTAGCAGACGCCCTTATCCAGTTGGGTTTTTACTGGAGCAATCTAGGTAAAGTACCTTGCTCAAGGGTACAACAGCAGTATCCCCCACTGGGGATTGAACCCACAACCCTCCGGTCAAGAGTCCAGAGCCCTAACCACTACTCCACACTGCTGCTGTTAATCTCCAATAGTCTTGAAACATTGTTCTTGACTTATCTGAAGATTTGAGAAGTTATGTCGTTTGTAAAAGTGTTCTTGTTGCAATTGTTTCGTATGGGCCACGGGACCTTCCAGCTGCACAGCTGCTAGCTAGTTGCTTCAGTTCGTTTCGTGGTTGATTTCAAGCATCAAAATAAAAACAAAGACCTTTCGGATCTTTGTTTTGTCCTGTTTCCTGGTTCAGTGTCTCGCAGGACAGACAGCAGGGCCCTCTTCAGAGCTGATGTCAGCCTTCTCAGGACATGATTTTAGCCATTTTCGTATCTGATTCTATCCCCACTTCCGAGCAGATTTCAGACACTTTAAGAACAATTTTTTTCAGAACACATTTCTGCCCATTTCTGTCCCATTTTTTGACCACAACTTATTGCTTGTCCCAGTCTTTTGAATTAATCATATTTAATAGAAATCACACAGTGTTACACTTTTCTTTTGAGGTTTTTTGACTAAGCACTTGTGATATACATGGTCAAAATATATTTAGAAGTGAATTTTAACCAAATGAAATGTGGCCTTCATATCATTTTGCAGTAGTTGTGCTTTGCTTTCATATGAAGTGTTTTTGTACCAGTCCAGTATCATTTATTTTTGCTAATTATAATTTACAAAGCTTGGTGAAATAATAGAAGTTATAACAATTTAATATTTCTAATTCAGTATTTAAGTTCTTACACTTTTGTTGTTACACTAGTGCAACTCCCAGCATCAGGTATTTTGGTATATCTTTTTGGCCGTTGTAGTCAGTCGAAACTCTTCTTTGCTTTCTGTGTGGAGGGATGTTCAACTTTCAAGATGCTGTTTTGTTTTTTTCCCCACAGTCTACCATGAAAGATGGATGTTTAGTTTTTTATAGAGAAATGTCTGGTTGTTAAACAGTACATTTTATATTAGTACACTAATTGTATCCATTTCTTTTAATATCAGTAGAACAATGTATTACAAAATAGCTGGAGTTATAGAACTAAGAATATTTCAGTTGGCCTCTAAATTTTTAGTTGGCTACCAAATTTAGAAGTCTAGGAGCCACTAAGCATTTTGGCAAACTTTGAGCCCTGATGGTTTCCTTTCAAATACATTTCATACTTGAAAGGAAACGTTAGGTGATTATCATAACGCTGGTTCCCTGAAATAGAATTGTAACCATTACCCTTTAAGGTTGCTGCATTCGCTCCGACGCAGCAGGCCTGAAGATAAAATGGCGCTGAGTCCAATGCATCAGTCATCTTTACCTCCTGGGGGCGGAGACGATGCCTGACGCATATGGGGCTTTTAAAGGAGCAGCTTTGATATAAGTGCACAGGTAATTCGGGCTATAAGAGATATATCCCCATTCGGTAATGGTTACATTTCTATTTCAGGGAGCCAGGATTATGATAATAAATGTTTCTTCACTAATAGCTATGGCAAAGTGGCTTGCAGTGTGCAGGTGCAGGAGTGATGCGGTGATCAATGAAAAGACAGACAGCAAGAATCCAAAGTGTAAGGAGGTTTAATTATAATCCAGGTCTGGCGACCGTAAATAATAAATCCCAGGCAATACACAGCAATATGTATTGCACTGTTCTAAATAAAGGGTTTGCAGTCCCAAATAATAAAGTCAATTTACACACACAAAGTACAAACGCGGTCACCAGTCCTGGGTGCGTGCTGTAGTGCTCATGGTGCATGTACAATAAGTCATGATTACAGTTGCAGTGCTGTTCCGCCCTTGGTGACAGCTCAGGAACGTGTTAGCCATCTACTAATAATAACAAGAAACAATTAGCGACAAAACAAACACTCACAATACGATTTCACAACGAGTTCACAAACACAGGTCCTTCCGGGTTGTTTCTTAACCAAAACGAAGGAACAGATCACGTCGCTTCATCCCCTATTTGTACCGTCACTCATGACCCCTTGGTAAACGATTGCAACCACTCCTCCAATCCGCGGCTGCTACATCGTTTCCCTTCCGGGTCGATGAGTTAGTGCACCGAAGCTCCGCCCCCTTTCGAGATGACCGACTTCCTTTTAACCCTGGGAATGAATTGTCAGGCCAACCAGTCCAGGGTGCTCTGTTCTCGTTACTTAGCGCCCTCACAGGTCGGGAGGGAGATTTACCACCAAGAATCATTGTTTCTGCCACAATAGCTTAAAAAAATACCCTTTAAAAATGTAATTCAACTTTACCATAATTTATATGTCTTTCATATTATACCTTCAGACATAAACATTGATGACAATATATATACATATATATATATATATATATATATATATATATATATATATATATATATATATATATCCATTCCATTGTCGGACTGGGTCCGACATTGCAATTATTCCTCACAGGTCCTTTGTCGGACTGGGTCCGACATCATTATAGCAACGCAAAAAACGGGTTTCTAGTCGTTTTTTCTCCGGAAAAAGCAGAGAAAACCATTTAATTGCCGAGTGGGAGCGACAGGAGCCGAGACAAGTCGAAAAAAAAACAGGCGTATCTCATGAATAGTCATACATGGTATCTGGTATCAGATAATGGGGCGGTCGTAAGTAAACAAGTTGGCTGACTGAATCTGCGCACAGAGAACATGGACATTTGCAGAGCTTTTTTGAGATGTTATAGTAATAAAATAATGACTTGGATCGCATTATTGAGGAGTTTGGTGATAAAACGAGTGATCCGGAGATGATTGATCGGTATGTACGACTATTAATATTATTATTATTTATTTCTTACATAGGTGAAAGCGATAGCGAACAAAAGGGTGGGGCGGGGCTGGAGATGCCTAGTGAGTGCTTTGTTGATATGCAGGGCCATTTAAACCCGTTTGACTGTGGAAAAAAATACTTTTAAACAGCGCGTCTAAAATTAACTGCGCGTGTGAAAATAAATTAGACCTGACGTGCCTGACGCGCGATTAATAAATGGACTGCAAAGGGATATATATATTTATATATATACAGTATATATTATTTTCTAGAAATACAGTCAATTCTCATTATAACAAACGTGGAATAAACACATTTTCTGATACTATAAATTTTCTACATGGTTCTGGCCAAATTTGGCAATGCTGTTGTAAATGAGTTCTTATATGGAAATCCACTTTGCACTAATTTGCACTAATTTCCTGATTGTGCAAATCATTTTTAAGCCCCTCCAGGGAAAAAAAAATTGAATCAAATGAATTGCCCTAATTTGAACAGATGAGTGTAAAGGATATTGGGAAATGTATTAACAGATTAGCGTCTCTGTATTGTATTTTAGTGCTGTTTGGGACTAAAGTTGCTGTAGTTCTCATGCATAGTTGAGTTGCTATAGTTCCCATGCATCAATGCCATTTCCATGAAGGACTAAAATGAGAGGCCACGCAAAAAACATGCATTATTGCAGACAATAGTGGAGGTGTTGAAAGTGGTGGATAATGCACCACCGTACAAGAAAAATAAAGATGTAGCTCCGGATTTCAATATTCCCGCAGGCCTATGAACAGCAAACTGTGGATGCAAGTCAGCAGCGTTTATGATTTGGTAACTATCCTCATGTTGAGGACATCTTGCTTTTGCGCCTGTATCTGGGACCACAACGTTGTATTATAAATTACAACAGTACAGTACTGCACATGTAATATACTCTCGTCTAATGTTCACTTACAGTTATATTAAGAAAATGCACAGTACTTTTAAATGTCTAATAATTTTCATTGTACTGTAATTGAAATTTGATTTCACTGTTACTGTAACTTCAATAAACACCGACAGCATTAATTTGGCATAGACTCCTTGAAATTCGTATTCATGAGATTTGACTGTATTTTGTTAGCTCTATGTATTTAAACTTCAATGGGTTCTACCTATGCGTTGCAGCAAAGAGACCTCTCTAGGTACTCAAGTTATGCATAATAAATGTAGTCTTTTTGAAGCTGCTAGCTGCATATTGTTAAAACATGTTTTATCTGCTCAGTGTCTTTTTTTGTTTGCATCACTTGTTTACCATATATCTGTTTTGAAGATATCCTTGTTTTGTTTGTGTTCTGTAGGGTCAGTTGCAGATGTGGGTGGATATGTTCCCAATGGACATGCCTCCCCCAGGACCTCCTGTTGACATATCTCCACGAAAGCCTAAAGGGTAAATGTCTTAATGTCTAATTATTAAGGATGTGTAGAGAATTCATTATTTATACTACTCTTACTTGTAATCGGAAACTATTACTTATCCGGTTATTTGTACTTGGATGACATCACCAGAAGTGAGTGTGCCTAAAAAAAGTCCCCAGACAGTGAATGGTTAACCCCACAGAGTACAGCTCCACCTGATCCCCTGACTCGACTGTCCACACCAGCCACTTCAGTCACAATCCAACCTGAGCCCCTGACTCGACTGTCCACACCAGCCACTTCAGTCACAATCCAACCTGAGCCCCTGACTCGACTGTCCACACCAGCCACTTCAGTCACAATCCAACCTGAGCCCCTGACTCGACTGTCCACACCAGCCACTTCAGTCACAATCCAACCTGAGCCCCTGACTCGACTGTCCACACCAGCCACTTCAGTCACAATCCAACCTGAGCCCCTGACTCGACTGGCCACACCAGCCACTTCAGTCACAATCCAACCTGAGCCCCTGACTCGACTGTCCACACCAGCCACTTCAGTCACAATCCAAGGCTACTGCTACTCTACAAGCAGGCTCCAGCACCGTCCAGACTCTGTAAGAACTTCAAATAAAAATGGATGTGGAAATTACTTTTTTACTAATTAACTTGGTTTTTCTTGGGTTTAAATCCTACGTTGAAGTAATATTAATATTTTTGTGCTTGTTTTTTTTGCCATTTGTAACAGTTTGCTTTATTTTTAAGATATGAGTTGAGGATAATAATTTGGAACACTGAAGATGTCATCTTAGAAGATGAAAACTTTATTACAGGTCAGCAGTCAAGTGACATTTATGTAAAAGGGTGAGTATATTTATATTTACAATTACTTTGACACAGTATATCTCCCCAATAATGTTGTTGAAGCTGACACCCTGGGATCCTTCAAGAAGCTGCTTTATGAGATTCTGGGCTCAATAAGTTACTAACAACCAAACGAGCAAGATGGGCTGAATGGCCTCCTCTCGTTTGTAAACTTTATTATGTTTTTATGTTATGTTCATAAAACTACCTTGACACTAGATATATTTATTCATTTTATTTATTTATTGTATTTATATAGTGCTTTTTATACAAAAGTATCGCAAAGCACTGTACAGTACATAACCGGAAAAAACAGAACAAACCACAATACATTTGTATAGCATGTCACACATACAACAGCCACAATCAGAGAATTTATGTGCCGAAGAGTGCAGTTATATATACAGGACCTTGCATTCATAAGTACACAGATTTACAAATGTATTAAATGCCAATCAGATTAAATGAAATAGAATGCAGAAGCAGGGCATCAAAATAGATGTTTACAGATGCAGGTAAATACAATTTACAGAATCAGGGAAACAAAATAGGTCTTTGTAAACACATGAGGTTAGAAGTGATTGCTTCTTTGACCTCATTTGACCTCAGCTGGAGAAAAAGAACCAGCAGGGCATCATGATCCAAATCTCCAGCCACCTGTGGTTGTCTGTGCGTTTTTTAGAACACCTGCCTTCAAATTAAAACACTTGCTCATGAGAGTTTTTCTTGCCCTTTACAATTAAAGTCACAGCACCCTTGGTGTAGTCACTAGTCGGGCTCTCTTATGTTATTGAACCTCTTTATAACATTAGATAATAGACATGTATCAAGCATTTGCGACGGCATTAAAGCCATAGCGTCAAGTTTACGCCAGCCTTAAAATTGCATTATGACAGTTTTGGCAAGTTAAGGACGTGTTAGCACTGCCAAAATGCGCTCCACTATGCAGTGTTGCTGCCGCTTATTAGCCATGCATTTTAAGGTGTGTCAAGCCTTAATTATATGCATGGGTAAATTGTAGGTGGGGCTCATTTGTAAATTGTCTGTGATATTAAAATGTGATTTATGAAGCATCAGAACAGCTGTGCCAGCTCTGAAAGGGTCCACAAACAAGTCTGATTTCAAGTAGGTCTTATTTGGGCACAAACAAAAAGTCTGAAAGTAGCCGATAGGAAAGAGCATTATAGCAGCAGTCATAACCTATTTCTTACAACAGAGTGCAGGCTAACCTTCTGAACAACCCAGGAACAGAGGGAGAGTACTGAGAAGAAGGGAGAGTATTTAGGGTCCACATTACCCTTTTTGATCTCCCTCAGGCTGAAATTATAGCTCGATACCAGCTATTTCATTATTATTATTATTATTATTATTTTTTATTTCTTAGCAGACGCCCTTATCCAGGGCGACTTACAATCGTAAGCAAATACATTAAGTGTTACAATACAAGTAATACAATAAGAGCAAGAAATACAATAACTTTTGTTCAAGCAAAGTACAAGTGTGACAAACCAAAATTCAATAATACAGCAGATAATAGTGATAGTTACATCAGGATATGATTAAATAGTGATAGTTACATCAGGATATGATTAAATACAAAGTACTACAGGTTAAACACTTGGCAGATTACAGTATTCTGAAGTACAGGATTAAATGCAGTAAAATAGGGGGCAGATAAGAGCAAAATAAAGCACATTTACATGAAGGGTGATAGTGTCCTAGGATACAAACAGAGGAGTTCTACAGGTGCTGTTTGAAGAGGTGAGTCTTAAGGAGGCGCCGGAATGTGGTCAGGGACTGGGCAGTCCTGACATCTGTGGAAGGTCATTCCACCACTGCGGAGCAAGGGTGGAGAAGGAGCGGCTCTGGAGGCAGGGGAGCGTGCGGAGGTAGAGCTAGTCTTCTAGTGCAGGCGGAGCGGAGAGGTCGAGTGGGGGGGTGTAGGGAGAGATGAGGGTCTGGAGGTAGCTGGGTGCAGTCTGGTCAAGGCATCTGTAGGCTAGTACAAGAGTCTTGAACTGGATGCGGCGGTGATCGGGAGCCAGTGGAGCGAAAAGGAGTAGTGGAGTAGCGTGGGCGGCGGGCAGAGAGAACACCAGGCGGGCAGCAGAGTTCTGGATGAGCTGGAGCGGACGGGTGGCGGACGCAGGGAGGCCAGCCAGGAGGGAGTTGCAGTAGTCTAGGCGGGAGAGTACCAGGGCCTGGACCAGGAGCTGGGTAGCATAGTTGGTGAGGAAGGGTCGGATTCTTCGGATGTTGCTCAGGAAGAATCGGCAAGTGCGTGCCAGAGTGGAGATGTGCTGGGAATAAGAGAGGCAGGGGTCCAGGGTGACTCCAAGGTTCTTAGCTGAGGAAGAGGGAGAGAGTGTGGTAGATTCCAGAGGAACAGAGATAGAGAGATCAGAGGAGGGGAGGAGGAGGGAAAGAAAAGGAGGTCAGATTTAGAGAGGTTGAGTTTGAGGTGATGCGAGTGCATCCAGGAGGAAATAGCAGACAGACAGGTAGAGATACGGGAGGGGATGGTGGAGTCAGAGGTGGGGAAGGAGAGGAAAATCTGAGCATCATCAGCATAGAAATGGTATGAGAAACCATAGGATGCGATGAGGGGGCCCAGGGAGCGGGTGTAGAGAGAGAACAGGAGAGGACCCAAGACTGACCCTTGGGGGACTCCAGTTAAGAGAGGGTGAGGTGTGGAGGTTGCTCCATGCCAGGTTACCTGGTAAGTGCGGTTGGAGAGGTAGGAGGAGAACCAGGCCAGAGCAGTGCCAGAAATCCCCAGGTCAGCAAGAGATGATAGTAGAATAGAGTGATCAACAGTGTCAAAGGCAGCAGAGAGGTCAAGGAGAATTAGGACAGAGTCGAATACAATTACTGTATTCGACGTATAATAAACTTGGTTCATTAAAGCACTTTTTGGACCTCAAACATCCACAAGTAGATCTTCCCGTTCTAAATTCATTGCTGTTATGTACAATTAGAACAACACTTTGCATTTAGAGATATTAAAATTAGAGATATTAAATATACTTACTCATGACATCATCACATTTCAACCTCCAGTTCTCTCAAGTATCATAAGTTAGTCCAGTTACTAACTTCCAGACTAACTTGACTGTTATGCAGCAGCAATCGTGCTCCGGAGTCCTGCAAGCTGCGTTCCCTTGACGCCCTGTAGATGGAAGCAGAGAGTCTTTACCGTTATACAAGTAGCCGACTTTAAAAAAAAATGTTTTATGCAGTGAACAAAAAAATGGATGAGTAAGAAAGTAAAAATAAAATACAGAATAGTACTATGTTGTACAGAGTACTGTACATAATACAATGGGAGCCAGGGGGTGGGCTCTGTACATATACTTATTGTAGAGAAGACTCGTGGCTTGAGGTGATGCAACACGAGACATAAGCGTACAGTAGTATCGGCTGTCTGCTGCAGTGATGAAGGTGCTGGGTTTGATCCCAGCCTCTACCATGTTATACATAACATAACTTTTAAATTTTAAAATTAAATTGCCTTTTATATAACTAAATCAGCTGTGTTGCACATTAAATATATAATGTGCAAGTAGCCTGTACACATCAATAAAAAATATACCTTCTGTTTAGCATACTAATAGCTGTGACAGGCTGGCTTTAGTGATTTACGTCAGACCAGAAATGAACACACAACACTGCGAGTGAAAATAATGAATGAAAGCGCTGTGGTGTGGTTTATTAAGTACGGCAAAATAAAAGGTTTGAACAAACACAAAAACACTTTGTAAAATAAAAAACGGCACAGTAGCCAAAACGAACACACAATAAACAGACAGACAAACGAGGTGAAACCAGACACAAACAACTACTGTGCTGGTTCTCCAGCACGTAGTAGCAATTGTTATTTACTCTCCTTTCTCTCTCACCCGTTTTCCACTGTCGAACACACAACCCCAAGTGAATGAAACGTGCATCTATATATACAATTGTGCTGGGATTCAATTACCAATTAATTATTCACTTGAATCCCAGCACGTGAACTAATCTGTGAAAACCCTGTGCTCACATATTAAATACTTTAAATGCGCGTGAAGTGAAGTGCAATCCCCGTGCCTAAATACAATTATACATTTTAAACACTCGTGCTCATTACCCACATTATATCCCCTGTACCAACTACAATACACCAACATTAACACACGCAACATACAACATAAAACACAAAAATACACACAGAGGCGGGGCACATTGCCACATAGCCTAGTGTGAATATCAACCATAAAAAAACTTCATCATGTTACTATTTGAAGTAAGTCCTTTACAGCTGACACGTAACAAAGAAATGATATGTACTGTCTGCAGTAAACATAAGAAAACAGGCAAGTATTGATCATTTTATTTATTATTATTTTTAAAAATCTATATATTTAGGAAGGTCATATGAGCATCAAATTTCAAAGGCATCCTGAAAGAACAGCAGCAGGTTACAGGTTACAGGTTACAGGTTTCAAAATAAAAATAATAAAAACACATAAGGACAAGACAATAAGACAAGACAAACACTACATAAATTGCATAAGTGAAACAGGAGGAGGAACAAATAATGTGGCTGAGGGAACTCAAGGTGAAACATATGCACTAGTCACAGCTGGAAGAAGAATTCAGCCACACCGAAGACAGTAACGACATCTTGTTCTTTCTTTTTCTTTTGTCGGTTCACGTTTCGTTTAGATTTACAGTGTCTGCGCTATTCTAATTTTCTGTTTTCGGGAGTGCTGTATATTTCACCTTGTGACAGGGTGGACGAGTGGTGACATCAGGCCAGAGTCAGGAAGCAAAACACTGACACAAGTACTGCAGTGCAAAAAGAGACGCGCCGTGTGCCGTTTTATTTAAATAATACAAAAATAAATAAAAGGTTTGAACAGAAAACACTTGCTCACAGAGCGAAATAAAAAGGTTAAACAAAAATAATCACAGACACAAAATAATATCCAATACAATACTCTCTCTCTCTCGCTCCGCTTGCTCTCCTGTTCCTCCTCCGAACACCCACCTTCAGGCTTTTATGCAGGTGACCATCTCCCAATTTGCAACAAATTAATCAATTAATTCGGGAGATGGCCACCTTCTGCACGAGGTTTTTAATTACCATGGATGGGCTTCCCATCCACACTACCAAACAAAAACAAACATTCGGCTACGCCGTCATATTTAAATACATAACGATAAAAATAAATACTAATAAATCATACACCAAAACACCAAAACACACTCCAACCACAGTATTTCCTGCCACGAAAGTGTGGCTGGGGGAACTGGTCTCCTGAGCTCTCCCCCTTCATGGCCGGCAGCTCCCCTCCGTGGGGCTCTGGCAACAAGACTTCCTGCTGCCACACAGGACCGGCAGCGACCCCAGGTGAAGCAGAGCCGGCGGCGACCCTAGGTGAAGCAGAGCCAGCAGCGACCCCAGGCGAAGCAGGACCCTCGGCGACCCCAGGCGAAGCAGGACCCTCGGCGACCCCAGGAGAAGCAAAAGACACAGCAACTCCAGGCGAAGCGAAGCAGCAGGCAGCCTCAGGCGATGCAGAGCAGCAGGCAGCCCCAGGTGATCCAAACGTGGCATCCCTGAGCGGAGCGGGCGTGGCATCCCTGAGCGGTGCGAGGCAGACATCCTTGGGCGGTGCGAGGCAGGCATCATTGGGCGGTGCAAGGCAGGCATCCTTGGGCAGTGCAAGGCAGGCATCCCCGGTGCAAGGCGGTGGCGGACTGGCATCCCCGGGCGATGGCGGACTGGCATCCCCGGGCGATGGCGGACTGGCATCCCCGGGCGATGCATGACAGGGCAGCAGCGGTCCCTCGGGAGGCGATGGCGGCTGCGGACCCTCGGGAGGCAACGGCGGGAGGGGAGCCCCTGGCCATGAAGGTGGCAACAGGAGTCCCACTTCTCCCAATGGTGGTGATGGAGGCAGAGGTAGCTCCTGCTCCTCTCCTCTTGATGGCAAAGGCGGCCGGGGCTCCTCCCCTTCTGGCTGCGAAGGCGGCCAGGGCTCCTCCCCTTCTGGCTGCGAAGGCGGCCGGGGCTCCTCCCCTTTTGGCTGCAGCGGGGGAACCAGTAGGCATGCTTTCTCTGCTGGTGGCGGTGGTGGAGACAGAGACAGCTCCTGCTGCTCTGCTCCTGCCATTGGAGGTGGGACCAGCAGGCACTCTCCCTCTGCTGGTGGTGATGGTGGAGACAGAGGCGGCAGAGGGGGAGACCCCGTTCTAAAAATAAACAAATAATCCATTTCAACAGCAGGGCTTTCTACTGCCCTGCCTACACACCTTCATTTCCCTTGATCTCAGCCTTTATTTTTCTGTTCCTTCTCCTGTTTCGCTAATGCAATTGTTACATGGTGGAATATATTTACACATTGCATTTGCCTGTTTTCTTATATTGTTATTTACTGTATAGACAGCACTTTGACTCTGGAGCACGATTGCTGCTGCACAACGGTCAACGTACCAGAAGTTAGTCTGAAAGTTAGTTACTGGACTAACTTCCGGTACTTGAGAGAACTGGAGGTTGAAATGTGATGATGTCACGAGTTAGTATATTTTTTAATATCTCTAAATGCAAAGAGGGGGGTGGCCAAGATGACGACTTAAGTGCATCGTATAAATGGAGCTCGTGCCTAAAAAGTTACTAACAAGTTGTCTAGCATGCAAATTTGAAATGATGTAAAACACAAAAAACAACTTAAATCCATGGATACTAATTTTGACTTCTAAAAATTAAAAAAGCGTTTTTTTCATTCTTAATAATTGAGAACTTCTGTTTGTGGTAAATTAGCTGAGGACACTTTGTGTTATTTGCGCATTGTCTGAATAATACTCCATTGAACAGATGTCCAAAACAATAAAGAAGAAGAAGAACGATAATATAAAACTAAAACGAAAAGGATAAAACATACCAAGCTGTTATGTACAGCGGAAAGAGAAAAAGTAACACCAAGTCAAAAATGAGCACTGCTTCAGAGATTGAGGTAGGGGCTAACGTTACAGTTGAAAACTCGACAGAATACATCTCTGCAAACAACATCGTGGTGGAGTACTTTGAGCTCACTGAACTTCCAGAAACGCCATAAAAAAAGCCCAGCAACAAAAAGGGAAAACTAGAAAACCGAAAGGATACAATCCTTGACATGGAACATAATATAATTTCGACACTGAAACTAATCAATAAAAGAGCTGATGGCCTGGAAAAGCTAATGGGTGAGAATACAATGAAAATCGAAGGGCTCAAAAATAATACGGAGAAAAGGCTAGATGATTTCGGTTTAAAAATAGCTGAACTGGAAAGATACAAAAGGCGGTGGGATTTGCGTTTGTATGGACTGTCTGAAGATGGCAGCAGTGTGGAGTAGTGGTTAGGGCTCTGGACTCTTGACCGGAAGGTCGTGGGTTCAATCCCCGGTGGGGACAGTGCTGCTGTACCCTTGAGCAAGGTACTTTACCTAGATTGCTCCAGTAAAAACCCAACTGTATAAATGGGTAATTGTATGTAAAAAAATAATGTGATATCTTGTAACAATTGTAAGTCGCCCTGGATAAGGGCGTCAGCTAAGAAATAAATAATAATAATAAAGATGAAGGAGAAAACACAAGAGAAAAAGTTATCAAGATCTGTCAAACTCTTGCTCCCGACCACAAAGACAAACTACGTGATGTCATTGACAGTGTCCATAGACTTGGCATGAAACGACTTGGAAACTCTCAACACTGTGGCATAATAATACAATTCACAATGAGACATTACCGGGACATTCTCTGGAGATCGGCCAAGAAATCAACCTTTCTGAAGGAAAAAAATCTTCGGTTTGCAGAAGATCTATCCCCAGGCGATCGAGAAATTTGGAAACAACTGTGGCCAGTAATCGAAAAGGCTCACAAAGAAGGGAAACAAGCCTATTTTGTTAGCACAAGGGCTTTCGTGGAAGGAGTCGAAATCCGCTAGTCTCTGATGAAAGCTGAAGAAGTCGCAATTTCATTTTTTTTCAAAACGGAACTACTGTATGTAGGCCCTGGTTATGATAATTACAAGTGAAGTAAGCTAGTTCTTATTCATTATTATTATCTATTTATTTTAACGCTATTATAAATAGCTTAAATGTTCAATTTTTTTTTTGTAAATATACACATCTAGGCACAATGTAATGTCTAACATTTCAAAACTGAATAGGTATGGCTTTGTTTGTTCTAAACAGGTTTAGTTAACTGTTGTATTGCTAAAGTAGGCTACTGTTACGATTTCACAATTTCTAATCTTTCTATAGTTTCTTTTAATGCCAGGGGGTTAAGAGATCATCTTAAACGTAAAGCTTTATTTCTCTATGCTAAAAGCTTGAATTCAGACTTTTGTTTTATACAAGAATCTCATTCCTGTAGTAACGATAACAATTTTTGGAGATCTCAATGGGGAGAAGATATATGGATGGCACATGGCTCAGCTCATGCTGCAGGAGTTACTGTTCTCAAACATAGATTTAATGGTAAAGTTCTATCTCATGATACCGATCCATATGGCCATTTTATTTTATTAATAGTTACACTTAATGATTGTTCTTACCATCAGCAGCGCCAGAGAATTGTGATTGGGGGAGCTATGGGGGGGGCTGGATTGTTTATAGCAGGTGCTAAAGAATTTTGACGCAACAAACAATAACAAATAATACTACTACAGAAGAACGAGATTCAATGATCCCGGGCTAATAGGCTACATAATTGAAATGCACGTTACTAAATGTTTAGCGTTATACAACAACGCAAGCACAATTAATTCTGTGAATTTAGAATGAACAAATCAAATGCATACAAAAAGTTTACGACAACAAGCACGAACAAACAATCACAATCCAAATCATATTTACCACAGAAAGTATCTGTGGATTTACTGGCCTATAAGTTTTCTTTCTGTACTCTTACAAAACATAATCCATCCCCCTCCTCCCAAAACACTGAACTCACACACACATAGGTTAAATGCTGACGGTATGATCAACCTACGCAAACAAAGTCATTTAAACCAGCATATCAACAAAGACTGGTGTACTGTACTCACCAGTCACAGGAGAACAAGCCGCCTGTTGTTGTGATTTGCAGCGAAGCGGTCAATCACTGCATTAATGTCCAATTCTTTGGTCCTTCTGGAACTGATCACCAGCACACCCAGATTGCTGGTTCGAGCGTCTCCGCTTCTATTCCTCAGATAGGTCTTTAAACGGCGTAAGCAAGAAAAGCTCCTCTCACACGCAGCTGATGTGACGGGCAGTGTCATGGAGATGCACACAAGTTTATATAAATCAACAAACGCATCCTTGTATGGCCTTAATAGCACCAACACGTCATGGGTGGTGTTGACGATATCCCCATTTTGTTTTTTCCTTTCAATAAGTCGCTTTGCCTGGTGAAGTTCTGCAGAGAGGTTTTCCTCCATTACCCCATAGTGTTTAGCCATTGGCAAAAGGCAATCTTTGTCCATGAATGTTTTGTGCTTGGGGTTGAGGGCTGTTGCTCCTCTCAGAATGTGACAGCTTTCAGACAAAAAACGTCTGTTCAATTCACTAACCAATCGGTCGATTACTGGGAAAAAACAGTGGTTACGATAGTCGTCTGAAGTTTCCAATCGCTCTCTTGACCCTGTTTGGCTGTTCACCACAAACTCCTGCAGGTGGCGAGGCTGTGCTTTTCTCCTCACCTGTGGTCGCTGCATTTCAATGCCCACCGAAGCACACTGGTCACTTGCACACTCCCAGATTGCATTCCACGTTTCAACGTTGCGTTTCTCGTTGAGGGTATCGACAACTGAACAGACCAGATCAGTGGCAGATGCCAGCTCCAAATCTGTGGCCTGTAGATGATCGGATAGGGTTTTTGTGAGGCTGAATATGCTTTCCAGCATAGTGACGTGCAGAACAAACTGTCCATCAATCAATCCAATCAGTGATTTTGCTTCGGTCGCCCTATGAGCATTTGACTGGTCGCTCACATCTGCTAGAGTCGCTGAAATAGCAGGGAGAGCTCTTTTTATTGCCCACAGTGTAGAATATTGGCTGGCCCATCGCGTGTCTGATAATCTTTTCAGTTCCACTACCCGTTTGGTGGGCTCAAGTTCTTGCTGCTTCTCGACAAACAGTTTGTGAATAACAGACCCGGAAAAAAAGTTGTAGAGCATCTGCACTACTGCAAAACATTCTGCGACTGGTTTCACATTATGCACACAGTCAACTAAAACCAAGTTTAGTCTGTGTGCATAGCAATGGATGTAAAGCGCGTGTGGCACTTCTTGGCGAAATCTTTCCTGGACACCGTTGTTGCACCCAGACATAACTGATGCCCCGTCGTAGCACTGGGCAATGCATGCGTTTTTGTCTGTTACACTTAGCCAACGTCTGTTTAACTGACTCGAGTAAAGACTGTGCATCTAAGCCATCTGCTGGAATAAAGTCCAAGAATTCTTCATGAATGTTGTCATTGTTTAGGTAACGCAATACAACAGATATCTGCTCTTTCTTGCTTATGTCTTTGGTTTCGTCAACCATTAAAGCAAAGTGCTCTCCCAGCTTAACCTCGTCACTTACTTGCCCCCTTATCATGCTAGCCATAATGTCAATCAATTCGTTCTGAATGTCATGGTGCACATATTTAGCATTGCCAGGCCCACTAGCTAACTTTTTTGACACAGTACTGTCAAACTTTCCAAGCAGGTTTAACAGTTCAAGGAAATTACCTCTGCTGGTGGATTGCTCGTTTTCTCTGTGCCCTCGCTGACCAATCATTTGACAAGCTGTAAACCGTAGTGACTCAACTACTGCTCACATGTACTGCCTGTTTTCTTGTACAATCTTGGAATGTCCAACGTAAGGTTGTGTTAAAATCTTCGACCCACTTTTCGATCGCACCTTAAATTCACACCATGCTTCCATGGCTAGTTTATGGGAAAAACTTGCATTGTGTTGGGCCAGTTTCTCTGCTCCTTTTCTCCAGTTTCGAAACCCGGCATGGGTGAAGCTCTTTTCGATATGACCCGGCCCATGGTGGAAAAAATGTCTACACGCATAGCAGAAAGCAGCATCAACTGAGAGCGAGTATTCCAGCCACGAGTATTGTTTGAACCAAGAGTTGTTAAACCCCCTTGATTGAGATCCAAATTTTTGAGTCGGGTAAGACTTTAATTGAGGACGCCTCGGTCCCTCAGCTGGATCTTGGCTTAAATCCACAGGACCACCAGGTTTCTTGCCAGTGACGGCAGCTATGGCAATGGAAGCTAACTCTTCTCCCCCCCCTCTCATTATCGCTCTCCGAGTCTTCTGCCAAAGACGAACCCTCCGCTGCCACTAACGTTACCCCCTCTTCCTCTTCTTCATCGTCCTCCTCGTCCTCATTATCCTCCATGTTTGGCATCACGATGTCCTCCACCACGTTAGCATTCACATTGCTGGAATTAGTAATCTGTGGATCGCCACCGACATCATCCACTCTCCCTCGTTTTTTTTGGGACAACAAAAGTAAAGCGGTCCATAATCAGCTAAATAGCTCACTAGAACCTACGAACTTATTGTTTTTCACCGAATCGATTCGACACTTCGAAACTGCTAGACTAACCTTAACGTTATCACGCACATGCAATCACACTTGCAATGATATGAACCAACCAATCAAATCACACACAACAAGCAGCAAAGGTCAACGGTCATCATCACTTACTTAAATGAAAAATATGATTTTTGTTACATATAAGTCAGTCCGATGTCTTCATATATATATTTTTTTCCATAAATATTTTTCATCACAAAATTACTGGGGGTTTGGGGGGGCTTAGGGGGGGCTCAGCCTTTTTCAGGGGGTGCTTAAGCCCCCGCTAGCCCTTCCCTCCCACCGCTGTTGGTTCTTACTACTAATTATTATATATGGTTATAATACAAATAAAGAGAATAACTACTTAATAGAAACATTGGAGGGTAGAATTAAGCAATTGCAATATAAATACCCAAATATCAAGCTTGTGATTGGAGGTGACTTTAATATAGCACCGACTGAGATGCTTGACAGATGGCCTCCTAAATCGTTTCACAACACTAATCACACATTTAATAATTTTATTAAATGAACTTGTTTTGGTGGATATTTGGAGAAATACATTCCCCCAGATTAAGGAATTCACATGGTGTAATAAATCTCACTCTCAGCAATCCAGAATTGATTTTTGGCTAATTTCCAACACTCTATCTATACATCTGACCATAAATCTATAATTTTACAATTTATTTATCTCTTTCTCATGAAACAAAATTAAAAAATTGTTACTGGAAACTGAATAATTCCTTGCTAGAAAATGATGTTTTTGTAACAGCAATAAAAAATATAATAGTTTATACTGGGAGAAAGCATTAGCAGATAACATTTTTAGAAAAAACTGGGAACTACTAAAATACAAAATCAGAAGATTTACAATGAAAAGTGGTGCAGAACTAGCTAAATCTAGGCAAAAGGTGGAAACTCATTTAATAGTTAAATTATTATCTTTATCCAAATTGTCTCCTGAAAACATGTCCAATGAAAATAAGGTCCAGCTCACTGAATTACAGGGCAAATTAGATCAAATGTATATTTACAAAGCAAAAGGAGCTTTTATTCGTTCAAGAAAAAAATGGTTGGAGGAGGGTGAACAAAATTCAGCTTATTTTTTTAAATTGGAGAAACATCACTATAAGAATAATTCCATAAATAAGCTTAACATTAACAACACACTTACAGATAACCCAAAGGAAATAGCTGAGTTTTGTATGTCTTTCTACCAAAATATATATGAATCTAAGATCTCTCTGGATTCAATAGAATACTTTTTTGCATCAATTGAAGAAAATATAAAGACGATTGATGAGAATGACAAAAAACTGTGTGATACTCCCCTATCAAAAGAGGATGTTGTAGATTGCATTAGAACCCTTAAAAGTAATAAGTCACCAGGTAATGATGGGCTCACTTCTGAACTTTATAAAGCATTTTCCAAAGAACTGGCTCCTTTCCTTCACAAAGTA
This sequence comes from Huso huso, assembly GCA_036884735.1. Lineage (NCBI taxonomy): Eukaryota > Metazoa > Chordata > Actinopteri > Acipenseriformes > Acipenseridae > Huso > Huso huso. The sequence goes on from CM072710.1 coordinate 7,884,506, forward strand.
TTTTTGGAGAGCATTGAATTTGGTTGTCTTCCTGCTTCTATGACACAAGGCTTAATTTAATTCCAAAACCCTCAAAAGATACTTTATTTTAGATAATTGGAGTCCTATTTGTCTTTTGAATAACGACTATAAAATAATGGCTCTAATATTTGCAAAGAAAATTAAGAATGTTCTTAATAATATAATTGACGAATCACAATCTGGTTTTATGAAAGATAGACACATTGCAAATAATATTAGACTAGTCCTTGATATTTTGGATTACTCTGATCTTGTATCAGAAGACAGTCTTATATTTTTCTTAGACTTCTATAAAGCCTTCAACACTTGAGCATCATTTTATTTTTAAAGCCCTTGATTTTTTTGGTTTTGGTGAAGGCTTCATTAAAGCCATTCAAACCCTTTATAGAAATGGTAATTGTTCCATCAAATTACAACATGGAACCTCTCAACGATTCAATGTAAACAGGGGTATTCGGCAGGGCTGACCTATTTCTCCATACTTATTCTTATTAGCCATGCAACTATTAGCAATTCACATTAAGAAAAGCCACACAGAAGGAATCTCAATTGCCAATAAAATTGTCTTTATTAGTCAATTAGCGGATGACACAACACTTTTCTTAAGAGACAAAACACAAGTATCAAACGCTATTGATGCAATACTCCTCTTTTCAAAAGCTTCTGGTTTGTTCCTTAATATAAAAAAAAATGTGAGCTCCTCCCTGTTAATAAATGTACAGATGCAGAGATTTATGGCATCCCTGTAAAGGAAAATGTAAAGTACCTGGGAATTAACATTAATAAAGACCAACTCTCAAGAATCTCCCTAAACTTTAACCCACTCATTATCAGTGTACAACAAAAACTCAGTTTATGGCTCCAAAGAGATTTATCATTGAGAGGAAGAAGTTTAGTGGCTAAGGCGGATGCTTTATCCAGATTGATCTACGCGGCACTATCGCTTGATGTTTCTGATGAAATATGCCAAAAATTGATAGAATATTGTTTAATTTCCTTTGGAAAAACAAGACCCACTATATAAAAAAATCTGTTTTAACAAATGATTATAAATCTGGGGGTCTAAACTTTTTAGACTTTTCCTCCCTAAATAAAACTTTTAAAATTAAGTGGATTAAACAATTTTTTAAGAATCCTGCAGGATTCAATTTGGAACTTTATTCTCGCCCATGTCTTTAATAATTTAGGTGGCTTAAATTTCATACTCTTATGTAATTATGATATTAATAAAATTCCTATAAAACTTTCACATTTCCATAAACAGATTATTTTATGCTGGTCTTAGATACAAAAATAAGTCTTTATTTTCTCCCCAATTGGTTTGATAAGAATATACTCTTAGTTAGTCAACTTCTTAACAGGCCAACTTTTCAGTTCTGCAGAGTTTTTATCTGAATTTCCATTTCCTGTCACAGTTAAGGAATATGCTATTGTTTTTTTTGTAGGTGTTAACTGGGAAGTCTCCTGGACACTTTGTAATAAATACTTATTGACCAACAAGGTTAAGGAGATATCCTATAGGATTATCCATAAATGTTACCCAGTTAAATACAACCTAAAAAAAATCAAACCTGACATTGACCTTAACTGCTCCTTCTGCAATATTATTATTATTTGTTTATTTATTTATTTAGCAGACGCCTTTATCCAAGGTGACTTACAGAGACTAGGGTGTGTGAACTATGCATTAGCTGCAGAGTCACTTACAACTACATCTCACCCGAAAGACGGAGCACAAAGAGGTTAAGTGACTTGCTCAGGGTCACACAATGAGTCAGTGGCTGAGGTGGGATTTGAACCGGGGACCTCCTGGTTACAAGCCCTTTTTCTTTAACCACTGGACCACACAGCCTCCTTATTTACCCTGAAACTATGACTCATTTATTATGGAACTGTAGTTATTCAGATATTTTTTGGGCTGATCTAACCAACTATATACATACAAAATTAAATTAAATTTGGGATACATCTTATTCGGAATAACAAAATATGTGAAAACAGACCAAAATGAAATCTTTCTGGTAAATCTCTTGATCTTATTGGCCAAATTCCATATCCATAAATTTAAATTTACTCTCCAAAAACCTAATTTTTTCATGTTTTCAAAAGAAATGGAACAATATGTTAGTATAATTAAAAAATCTAATAACAATAAAGCCATTAAGACCTATAATATATGCAAAAGCTATGAAGTCTATCACTATGTAACACAATTTTTGTTCCTGGGTAGTAAGTGTTATTTCCTAATTGCTTATGCCTCAAAAGTATAGAAAATGGCTATTATTCCCCACAAACTTTGCTTTTGTGACCAGGACAGTGATATTTTGAAATTTACCTATTTCCAATGAGAAAAGCAGGCGAATTTGTGTCTTTTCGTTCACATAAAGTCAGAAAAAACAACATATGAATCCAAATTAACATGTATTTATACTAAAGTAATACAAAAATGACTACAAAAGATTTAGAAGTGAGTAGTTTTTCGAGATTTCGATTATACTGTAAATCACTTTCACGAATCAGCCCCAAATGTAGTCTCCCATCATGTTCTCGTTATACTGTCCTTCATTGACAGCTCATCCAGGAGCCTCAAAGCCGTGCTGCTCCATAATGGTAACAAGTACCCGTCTCTTCCCTGGCTCACTCGGTGCACCTCAAAGAGGATTACAACAACATCAAGACCTTGCTGGACGCCTTGAAGTATGATGAGTACGGCTGGGACCCCCGGAAGGTGCTGATGCCACCACTGCACATCAAATTGGGCCTTATGAAACAATTTGTCAAAGCTCTAGATAAGGAGTCGGCAGCCTTCAAGTACCTTCAAGACTTCTTCCCTAAGCTGTCTGAGGCAAAGGTCAAAGCCGGTGTCTTCGTCGGACCACAGATAAAGAAGATCCTGGAGTGCAATGAATTCCCCAAGATGCTCACTAGTAAGGAGAAAGCGGCTTGGAACAGCTTTGTCGCAGTGGTTTGGGGCTTCCTGGGCAATCACAAGGCCGAAAACTATGTGGAGCTGGTTGAGACTCTTGTGAAGAACTACGGCACAATGGGCTGTAGGATGTCCCTCAAAGTCCATATCCTTGATGCTCATCTTGATAAATTCAAGGAGAACATGGGAGGCGTGCTCGGAGGAGCAAGGCGAGCCCTTCCACCAGGATATACTGGACTTTGAACGCCGCTACCAAGGACAGTATAACGAGAACATGATGGGAGACTACATTTGGGGGCTGATTCGTGAAAGTGATTTACAGTATAATCGTAAATCTCGAAAAACTACTCACTTCTAAATCTTTTGTAGTCATTTTTGTATTATTTTAGTATAAATACAGGTTAATTTGGATTCATATGTTGTTTTTTTCTGACTTTATGTGAACAAAAAGACACAAATTCGCCCGTTTTCTCATTGGAAATAGGTAAATTTCAAAATATCACTGTCCTGGTGTCACAAGGCTGGCTGGTAGTGACACGTCAGACCCGGAAGAAACACACAGACAGACGGTGGTGATGAGTGAAACTGAGACGCAATGGTAGCGTTCAGAAGGTTTATTGCAAAATAAAAAGGTTGAACAAAACAGAAAAACAGGACACGGCACTTCACGCCAAAATAGAGACAAACAAAACGGACTATACAGTAAACAGACAGACAAAACACAGTGAGCTTCTATTTTTAACTATTATTATTATTATTATTATTATTATTATTATTACCTCCGTCTCCAATCCCGTTCTCCACTCACTGAACACCCAACCCCGAGTGAATGAAATGTGCATCTATTTATACTGTTGTGCTGGGATTCAATTACTAATTAATTATTCACTTGAATCCCAGCACGTGAATTAATTATGTGCAACCTCATGCGCGCATATTACTTACTTTAAATGCACGTGCAGTGATGTGCAATCCCGTGCCTAAATACAATTATACATTTTTAAATACACATGAAACACAGACCCGTTTATATCCCGTGTACCAATGACTATACACCAACATTAACACACCACACGCAACATACAACACAGAAATGCACACGGGCGGAGCACATTGCCACATATACCCCCCCCTTGTGCGCAGCACACATGGCCTCAACGGCCACCTCCCCCCTTAAAAACCCAGCAGTCCAGGACAAAGTCTCGGGCTGGGAAGGGAGGCTTCAGTGGGCCCATGGCTGGCAATGCTGTCAGCACCCCTGCCGGTAGTGGCACAGCTGACAGCATGCTGGTCCACTCCTGCAGCGAAATTGCTGCGGGGGATGCTGGTCTCCTGACCTCTCCCCCTGTCTTTGTAGCCGGTAGCTCCCTCCTGTGGGGCTCCGGCCACAAGAACTCCTGCAGCGAAACTGCTGCTGGGGAAAGTGGTCTCCTGACCTCTCCCCCTGTCTTTGTAGCCGATAACTCCCCTTTCTGGGGCTCCGGCCACCGTACTCCCTGTGGTGGAGGTGCGGGAAGCAGAGACAGCTCCTGCTGTTCTGCTCCTGGCAGTGGCGGAGGCAGAGGCAGCTCCTGCTCCTCTGCTCCGAGCCGTGGCGGAGGCAGAGGCAGAGGCAGAGGCAGAGGCAGCTCCTGCTCCTCTGCTCCTGGCGGTGGCGGAGGCAGAGGCAGCTCCTGGCTCCTGGCGGTGGCGGAGGCAGAGGCAGCTCCTGCTCCTCTGCTCCTGGCAGTGGCGGAGGCAGAGGCAGCCCCTGGTGGAGGCAGAGGCAGCTCCTGCTGCTCTGCTCCTAGTGGCGGAAGCGGTGGAGGTGGGAGCAGCATGTAGTCTCCTGGCGATGGAGGTGGGAGCAGCGTGTAGTCTCCTGACGACAGAGGTGGGAGCAGCGTGTAGTCTCCTGACGTTGCAGGGGACTGGTGCGGCTCTGCCTCTCTTGCAGGGGACTGGTGCGGCTCTGCCTCTCTTGCAGGGGACTGGTGCGGCTCTGCCTCTCTTGCAGGGGACTGTGGTGGAGGCAGTGGCGATGGGGCTGATGCTGGCCACTCAGAGGGAGGCTGTGGCGGTGCTGGCTCCCTCTGCTGTGGCGGCTAGGCTGGTGTGTGCCGTGCTCCCTTCAGCAGCATAAATAGAGGCTGCTGGGGGACACCAGCATCCTGCCCTTCTCCCCCCCAGAAAAATTCAGGGGGTTGAGCCTGTAACTCCTCCCCTTCTGGCTCTTGGGACAGCAGCGATGGCTCCTCCCCCTTTAGCTCTCGGGATGGCAGCAGCAGGTGAACCAACAGGCATGCTTCCTCTGCTGGTGGACACTGGGACAGCAGGCCTTGTTCCTCTGGGTGTAGATGGGGACAGGCATTGTTCTTCTGCTGGTGGAGGTGGAACCAGCAGGCATTCTCCCTCTGCTGGTGGACATGGGGACAGCAGGCATTCTTCCTCTGCTGGTGGAGGTGGAACCAGCAGGCATTCTCCCTCTGCTGGCAGCTTGGGTCCTAGGGGCTGTGGAAGCCCGACTTCCCCTCTTTTTGGGCTGTGGGCGCACCGACTCCTCCCTTTTGGGCTGTGGGCGCACCGACTCCTCCCTTTTGGGCTGTGGGCGCACCGACTCCCCCCTTTTTTGGGCTGTGGACGCACTCCCCCCCCCTCAGGCGTTGGGCTGTGGGGCGTGGGACGTTGGGCTCCTCCCACTCAGGCCGTTCTCCTCCCGCTGGGCTGTGGACGTCCTCCCGCTTGTAGGCTCCCCCCCACTTGGGCTGTGGACGCTCAGGCTCCTCCCACTTGGGTTGTGGAGGCAAAACCAGCAGGCATTCTTCCTCTGCTGGTGGAGACGGGGACAGCAGGCATTCTTCCTCTGCTGGTGGTGATGGGGACAGCAGGTACTCCACTGCTGATGGACCTGCTACCTGGGCTGCTGTTGTGGTTATAGCTGCCTCCAGGTAGCTGAGGACCAACTCCAAACCTTCCTCCAAGGTGTTTGGGGTGTGTTCCCTCTCATAGGCCTCCCATCGCTCCCTGTCCATCAACCACAGGATCCGGATGGCTACTGGCATAGACTGGGCCTCCAGCCCAGCATTTTCCAGGATCCAGTCCCGTAGTTTCCTGGCGTCTTCTGCCATTGTCATTTTTTTTTTTCCTCCAAAAACTGCGTTTTTCTTTCCAGCCTGAGTCTGGGGGGCGCTGTTATCCCGCTTCTGACAACCATATGTCACAAGGCTGGCTGGTAGTGACACATCAGACCCGGAAGAAACACACAGACAGACGGTGGTGATGAGTGAAACTGAGACGCAATGGTAGCGTTCAGAAGGTTTATTGCAAAATAAAAAGGTTGAACAAAACAGAAAAACAGGACACGGCACTTCACGCCAAAATAGAGACAAACAAAACAGACTATACAGTAAACAGACAGACAAAACACAGTGAGCTTCTATTTTTAACTATTATTATTATTATTATTATTATTATTACCTCCGTCTCCAATCCCGTTCTCCACTCACTGAACACCCAACCCCGAGTGAATGAAATGTGCATCTATTTATACTGTTGTGCTGGGATTCAATTACTAATTAATTATTCACTTGAATCCCAGCACGTGAATTAATTATGTGCAACCTCGTGCGCGCATATTACTTACTTTAAATGCACGTGCAGTGATGTGCAATCCCGTGCCTAAATACAATTATACATTTTTAAATACACGTGAAACACAGACCCGTTTATATCCCGTGTACCAATGACTATACACCAACATTAACACACCACAAGCAACATACAACACAGAAATGCACACAGGGGCGGAGCACATTGCCACACCTGGTCACAAAAGCAAAGTTTGTGGGGAATAATAGCCATTTTCTATACTTTTGAGGCATAAGCAATTAGGAAATAACACTTACTACCCAGGAACCAAAAAAAAAAAAAAAAATTTGTTACACGGTGTAATTATATATTGAGATTCTTCCCCCCCTGTCCATGGTAATTTTATGTTACAACTGATGTCTATTGTATGGAACTATTTTGTCTATATTTTCTGTTTTGTTTTTCTCTTGACTTTTGATCCAATAAAAATTAAAAAAAATAAATAAAAAAAAAAGCAAAGTGTTGTTCTAATTGTACACAACATCAATGCATTTAGAATGTGAAGATTTACCTCTGGATGTGTTATTTGCATAACTTTGATTAAGGTCCAATGTGCTTTAAGTTACCCTTTTCATTATGTATATTTGGTTTTATCCATTGTATAACAATAATATAACGTCAAGACACTTTCTACCTCTCCAGGTGAGCTACCCAGGCTTTAGTGGGTTAAAAGCTGTACATTTTATTTAAAACACAGGGTAGCCCATTTTGATCTGTCATTTCTGCCTCTCCAAATTACCTTCCTGTTGTTCAATTGTAGTAGCCCATTTTGAGCACCGACGCAGCGCATTTAAGCATTTAAATGTGCCAGCTTATGCTGTGTCTCATTAATTTTGGGCCAGTTAATACATTCGGGATGGGGTCAAATGTGTGCCGCGGCAGAGCGCTACTTTACACTCTGCCAATTTAGCACTGCGTCGCCCATAAAATCTGTGTTCTTTCAGATGATGTTTGCTAATTATGTTATTTTATTTTGTAGGTGGCTAAAAGGTCTGGAAGATGACAAGCAGGAGACTGATGTGCACTATAACTCGCTGACTGGAGAAGGAAACTTTAACTGGCGTTTTGTCTTCCCCTTCAACTATTTGCCTGCAGAAAAACTACTGGTTGTGAACAAAAGGGAGAATATCTTCTCTTTGGACAAGACCGAACGCAAGCTTCCAGCAGAGCTTGTTCTCCAAGTTTGGGATTTTGAAAGACTTTCTTCTGATGACTTTTTGGGTAAGTATGCAGTTCAGCATTTGCCTTATTTCCAAATCTGTTTTGTATATTACTATTACATATATTCACAAAACCCATACTGTAATACATGAATTAACATGTGCCCACATGGGGCACCCCCTGGTAGGACTGACAGAGCCAGAGAGTCACGAGGTAAGCGGGGGTGGCCAGTCAGGATAATCGGTATCCAGGACAGGTCGCGGGGAAAGGGGGCTTGGGCATGTGGCTCCGTGCGCAGTCAGAGCGAAGTAGGGGGAGAACTGCTGTTATCTCCTGTCCAGCCGCCACTGCTGCCTGGGACCATACCACTCAGACTTCCATCGGGACTTGGTCTCTGAACTGTGTTGGTGAAAAATCTCCGGGGACCCTCCCGTTTCACCTACTGCCTAAACTCACCCACGGGGAGAGGACCAAGATCAGGCCAGGATCTTGGAACCGCTGCTCGGCCAGGAGGGCCTGCTGCACCCCCAGAGCAGGTGACCAGAGCATAAGTCATCACTTGCTGTTTTTGTTAGCCGTAGGCTGACCATCTCACAAGGCCGGACTTTGACTCCTGCAGTCCTGCTTCATGCCTATGGGTTGGCCAAGAGGCGGCACAGGTCTTAGCCCCGGGCAGCCCCCCGTGCTGCCTATGGGTCGACCAAGAAGGATCCACGGACATTGACAACTATACTTTGACCAAAAATCCACCTCTCCTAGAATCTCCAGGAACCTCCCCCATTCACCTGCCCTTTAAATTAAGCACCGCTCCATCGGCAGGAGATCGTGACTTTTGCGGCCGACCTCCTGGAACAGGGCCTGCCGAACTCCCTGTTCAGGCTTCCATCCCCATTCATTCTCTATGAGCGGAAATTTTAAACTCAAATTTTTCAACCGGGGAACATTCCTGGAGGCAAGGGGCAGACCCCCTGATCGTCACCTACGAGTGCAGATTTTCTTAAGCCCATCTTTGCCATGAAGGCAGACGGCGGAGAGGGAAAAAACAAGCCCGGACCCAGACTGGTCAACCCCCGCAGTAACAAGGGGGGGGGAGCAGACACGTCGTCCTGCTGGCCCTTAAAACTGCCCAACGTTCTGGTGGAAACTCTGCTCTCGGACAGTGACAAAAGATTGGCTTGGGGGCTAAATTGTAGCGAGATAGCTGCTCTGCTATGTACAAAACCCTGACCCAGAATCAGGTCATCTACGAATGATTTAGCACCAGGTTCCCCACAAACATGCGGTCTGTAACAGGTGAGAGGTGGAAGCTCGTTTGTCCTCTCCCCCACCCTACATAAACGATACTCTGCACCGATCCATGGCGCTAGGGTATCATTATATTTGGCTCCTCAGCCAAGCACATACACCAAATGTCTGAACCTGCGGTTCCTCTTGTACTGGGCAGGATTACTATTGCAACAACACATAAGAACATAAGAAAGTTTACAAACGAGAGGAGGCCATTCAGCCCATCTTGCTCGTTTGGTTGTTAGTAGCTTATTGATCCCAGAATCTCATCAAACAGCTTCTTGAAGGATCCCAGGGTGTCAGCTTCAACAACATTACTGGGGAGTTGGTTCCAGACCCTCACAATTCTCTGTGTAAAAAAGTGCCTCCTATTTTCTGTTCTGAATGCCCCTTTATCTAATCTCCATTTGTGACCCCTGGTCCTTGTTTCTTTTTTCAGGTCAAAGAAGTCCCCTGGGTCGACATTGTCTATACCTTTTAGGATTTTGAATGTTTGAATCAGATCGCTGCGTAGTCTTCTTTGCTCAAGACTGAATAGATTCAATTCTTTTAGCCTGTCTGCATACGACATGCCTTTTAAACCCGGGATAATTCTGGTCGCTCTTCTTTCCACTCTTTCTAGAACTGAACACAATATTCTAGGTAAGGTCTTACTAATGCATTGTAAAGTTTTAACATTACTTCCCTTGATTTAAATTCAACACTTCTCACAATATATCCGAGCATCTTGTGGGCCTTTTTTATAGCTTCCCCACATTGTCTAGGTGAAGACATTTCTGAGTCAACATAAACTCCTAGGTCTTTTTCATAGTTCTCTTCTTCAATTTCAGTATCTCCCATATGATATTTATAATGCACATTTTTATTTCCTGCATGCAATACTTTACACTTTTCTGTATTAAATTTCATTTGCCATGTGTCTGCCCAGTTCTGAATGCTGTCTAGATCATTTTGAATGACCTTTGCTGCTGCAACAGTGTTTGCCACTCCTCCTATTTTTGTGTCGTCTGCAAATTTAACGAGTTTGCTTACTATACCAGAATCTAAATCATTAATGTAGATTAGGAATAGCAGAGGACCTAATACTGATCCCTGTGGTACACCACTGGTTACTTCACTCCATTTTGAGGTTTCTCCTCTAATCAGTACTTTCTGTTTTCTACATGTTAACCACTCCCTAATCCATGTGCATGCATTTCCTTGAATCCCTACTGCGTTCAGTTTGAGAATTAATCTTTTATGTGGGACTTTGTCAAAAGCTTTCTGGAAATCTAAATAAATCTAAATAAATGTCGTATGCTTTGCAGTTATCCATTTTCAATGTTGCATCCTCAAAAAAGTCAAGTAGGTTAGTTAGACACGATCTCCCTTTCCTAAAACCATGCTGACTGTCTCCCAGGATATTGTTACCATAAAGGTAATTTTCCATTTTGGATCTTATTATAGTTTCCATAAGTTTACATATAATAGAAGTTAGGCTTATTGGTCTGTAGTTACCTGGTTCGGTTTTGTCTCCCTTTTTTGTGGATCAGTATTACATTTGCTATTTTCCAGTCTGTCGGTACAACCCCTGTGTCAAGAGACTGTTGCATGATCTTGGTTAGCGGTTTGTAAATAACTTCTTTCATTTCTTTGAGTACTATTGGGAGGATCTCATCTGGCCCAGGGGATTTGTTTATTTTAAGAGCTCCTAGTCCCTTTAACACTTCTGCCTCTGTTATGCTAAAGTTATTTAAAACTGGATAGGAACAGGTTGACATGTGGGGCATGTTGTCCGTGTCCTCCTTTGTAAAAACCTGTGAAAAGTAATCATTTAATATATTTGCTATTTTTTTTCTTCATCTATGATTTTACCATTTGTGTCTCTTAGACATTTAACCTCCTTTTGAATGTTCTCTTGCTGTTATAATATTGGAAAAACATTTTGAATTGGTTTTAGCCCCCTTAGCGATATTGATTTCTATCTCTCTCTTGGCCTTTCTAACTTCCTTTTTTGACTTGTGTTTGCAGTTCCAAGTACTCTTTCTGTGTACTTTGTTTTTGGTCCCTTTTAAACGCTCTGTAAAGTGCCTTTTTTTTTTGAATATTTTTTTTTAATTGATCTATTAAACCATTTTGGCCATTTTGTTTTAGATTTAGATTTGTCTACATTTGGGATGTAATTGTTTTGCGCCTCTAGTACTACATTTTTAAAAAACAGCCATCCTTTTTCTGTGGATGTTTTCTCTATTTTACTCCAATCTACTTCTGTTAGTCTCTGTTTCATACCTTCATAGTTTGCTTTTCTAAAATTGTAAACCTTAGCTTTAGTCATTACTTTTGGGGTTTTAAAAAATATTTCAAATGAGACCATGTTGTGGTCTGAGTTTGCCAATGGCTCTCTGACCTCTGTTTTAGTTATTCTGTCTTCATTATTTGAAAAGACTAAATCAAGGCATGCCTCCCCTCTAGTCGGTGCCTTGACAAATTGCGTTAGGAAGCAGTCATTTGTCATTTCCACCATTTCAATTTCGTCCGTTGTGCTCCCCATCGGGTTTTCCCATTTTATATGGGGGAAGTTGAAATCCCCCATTAGTATGGCTTCTCCTTTTCTACACGCATTTCGAATGTCATTGTATAACAGATTATTTTGCTCAGCGTCTGAATTTGGCGGTCTATAGCATGCTCCTATTATTATGCCCTTTGAATTTGTGTCCATTAATCTGACCCATATTGATTCTGCATTGTTTTCTTTGTCCTGATATAACACCTGGGCTTCAAGACGATGTCTTATGTATAGCGCTACCCCTCAGCCTCTTCTGTCCTGCCTGTCTTTCCTATATAATGTGTACCCACTAATATTATATTCGTCTCCAACTCTCTCAGACAAGTTTCTGTAACACCTCTCACATCGTAGTTACTTGTTAGTGCAGTAGCTTCAAGTTCTAACATTTTGTTTCTGAGACTTCTAGCATTAAGATAAATACATTTAATAGTTGTCTTACCTGAGTTGTTGCCCTTGTTTTGATGTGGTCTCCCTTCTGTTTTTTTGTTTTCTCCCCCCTTCCTTTCTAGTTTAAATGCTTTTGGACCTCCACAAGGATCATTTCTCCGAGTAGATTGGTTCCCTTTCTGTTTAAGTGCAGTCCGTCCCACCTATATAGATAGTCCTTGTTGTAGAATGTGCTCCAATGTTCAAGAAAGATGAAGCCTTCCTGTGTGCACCACGATTTCAGCCATGCATTTTGATTTTGTATTTCCAGCTGTCCATATGGTCCTTTGCAAGGTGCCGGCAGTATCCCAGAAAATACCACAGTTTTGGTCTTGTCTTTTAATTTCCTTCCTAGCTCTCTGAATTTGTTTTGCAGGGATCTTTGTCTGTCTCTTCCAATGTTGTTTGTACCGATGTGGATGACTACTACCGGGGCGTCACCTGTTCGTTCTAGGAGCCTGTCCACATTCTCAGTGATGTGCTTGACAGAGGCTCCTGGAAGGCAGCACACTGTTGTAGTAAGGGGGTCCAAACTGCGAACTGAACTTGCTGTGTTTCTCAATATGGAGTCCCCAACAATCATGGCCTCCCTTCTTTTTGCTGCCTGGCCAGCACTGTTTATAGGGTCCTGGATGTTGTTTCTTTCATTCTCTTGATGTTGGTTTTGGTCACCTAAATGTTGAAGTGGCTCAAATTTGTTGGATGTCTGGATTTCTGATGGTTGTGTTTGACGAAGTTTCTTTTTTCCCCTGCTTCTGCCTATTTGAACCCAGCTGTTTCGACTCTCTTCTATCTCCCTGGTGGCTTTCAGTCTGCTAGGGGTGCAGACTTCCATGAATTGTGGGTGTGTCAGCTCCTCAAGCTCCTGTTGCTGTCTCATTTCCTCCATCTCCTTTTCTAGCAGGCTTAATCGCTGAAGCAAGTCCTGGATGGTGCGGCACTTTACACAGACTTGGTTGAGCTCTGTTGGGTTTTCTCGGATTTCCCACATCATGCAGTTGTCACAGATTGGTGGCTTGAAGACCATTTTTTTTTAAGTTTAATTTAGCTTCTGCAGCTGTCAACCTGCTTTCAACTGCTTCTAACTGCGTTGTACTTGTCCACTCGTACTTCTCCCACGATGTCGCTTCCACACGCTGTCGCTGGGAAGACTGCCTGCCTTTGTTTGTTTGTGCTGCGGGCTCCGCCCCCTCCCCCATGTCTCAGAACGCCGCTGAATTTGAATCAGCTGCTCCGAGTTTCAGCTTGTTATCAAGCTGAAATTCCTCAAAAGTGTGGTTCCTAATATACTGTTCCCTCTCCCAGCTTTATTGTGAGGTGAATTCAACTGCAATCTCAGAGGTTGGAGGCTTGTCACAGATGCTGACTCCACCAATAATAACTCGGCCTGCTTATTGCCGTTTATCCATCCTTTGATAGCATTGTATAATGGGTCTTCATTGTCACCCACATTATTTTTTTGAACCGATTCGGAGGCTGAGCTTTTCAGTTTAGCCTTGAGCCCAATTCTTGGTTTGGGCATTGTAGAGGGTTTTTCGAGGAACCCCGTTTGACTTGCGTCCCTCTCGGACAACATTCCTTCTGTAGGAAAATGTGAATATTCATGTATACCAAGTGGACCAGCAGTTGGTGTGTGTAAAGGTCTTTACTCTAAGTGGAAAATAACTGTATTTAGAATGTATTGTGACAGGGCACTTATAAATAGTATATTTTTGAATATGTTGGGCAGGGATGGGGTTAATTGCATCCTTGCTAAATCCATATGGGGAATGTGGCTGCGCCTTCATTGAATAATTGATCAGCAATCAAGTCCCAGCCACATGGTATAAAGGAGGCCCAAAATCTTTTGTTTGGTGGAGGAGTTTAGGGTGAGTTGGTGATCTGTGTTTTAGATTGCTGTTCTGTTTGAGCCTTTTAATTTGGCCCCTGTGCCTTATTTCTTTGTTTTTGGCTTGTTATTATTTTATTTATTTATTTATTGCTTTTATATAGCGCTTTCTATACAAAAGTATCGCAAAGCACTGTACAGTTCATAGCAGAAAAGAACAAACCACAATACATTTGTATAGCGTGTCACATATACAACTGCCACAGTCAGACCATTTAAATAACAGTATACACATAATACAAAAGTAGCAATTTTAAAATTACATTAAAACCCACTAAGATAAGAAAGCCATTTTATAAAAGTGCAGTTTTAGTCTTGACTTGAAAACTGTAATGGTCCCAGCTTCCCTGACAAACGAAGGCAGAGCATTCCATAATTTTGGAGCGCTACAAGAATAAGCCCTACCTCCCGTGTTGCTGTTGACCCAAGGAATAACCTGCAACCCTGCATCCTGTGATCTCAGAGTGCGGTTTGGAAGATACAGGGTCACTAACTCCAGCAAGTAACTAGGTGCTAATCCATTCAGGGCCTTGTAAATTAACAGCAAGATCTTAAAATCAATTCTATACTGTACAGGGAGCCAATGTAAAGAAGCCAAAATAGGGGTAATATGTTTACTTTTCCTGGTTTTAATCAGAATTGTAGCGGCGGTATTCTGAACAAGCTGCAAGCGGGATACCACACATTTTGGGACACCAGAAAAAAAGTGCATTACAATAATCAATTCTAGATGCAACAAAGGCATGCATTAGTCTCTCGGCATCAGATACGGAAATAATTGGTCTAAGTTTGGCTATTATTTCTCAAATGGTTAAAAGATACTTTAGTAACTTCCCTAATATGAGCCTCTAATGATCAGGATCAAAGATGACCCCCAAACACTCCATTTCTAGTTTCAGTTTTGATGAGAGACTGCAAGGGTCGAACTCATGTAATCCCACATTTCCTTTTAGTTGGTTCTGTGATCTCAATAGCATAATCTCTGTTTTATCTGAATTCAACATTGGAAAATTCTGTGATATCCAATGCTTGATGTCTAAGTCAAGTAGCTAATAACACCCAGGCAGAAGAATTTCCTGGCTTTAGGGACAAATATAGCTGGGTATCATCAGCATAGCAATGAAAGTTCACTCCATGTCTGCGGATAACGTCACCTAACGGTAGCAAATATATAATGAAAACAACAAGGGACCTAGAATGGAGCCCTGTGGAACACCACAGACAACTTTCAATAATGACGATTTTTACCTCCCCAATAGAGACGAACTGAAACCTATGAGAAAGATAAGATTTGAACCAGGATAGGACAAGGCCACTGTGCTTTCAAGACGATTCAGTCGGATGGAATGGTCTACAGTATCAAAGGCAGCACTTAGATCTAGAAGAATTAATACTGATGGAAAGCCCGAGTCAGAGCTTATTAGCAGATCTGACAAGGGCCGTCCTCAGTGCAGCAGGAAAACCAGACTGAAACCTCTCGAATATATCATTAAGAGTTAGAAATGTTTGTAATTGAATTGCAACAACTCTCTAGAACCTTATCTAAGAATGGTAGGTTGGAGATTGGCCTATAGTTATTGAGGACTTTAGGGTCCAAATTGTGTTTAAGCATAGGCTTTACCACAGCTACTTTAAGTGCTGAGGGAACTATACTGGAGGAAAGTGATGCATTTATAATTTTTAAAATGTGGGTATTAATAACACCAAGAACATCTTTTAATAGTTTTGTAGGAATAGGATCAAGAGAGCTTGTAGTAGCTCTCATATGTTGAATTAGCTCTGTCAGTTCCTGTAAGGTAATCAAAGAAAAAGCTCCCATAGTAGCCTTAATAGGTGTAGTTGGTAAGATTGTGCTGGAGTCCTCCTTAATAGAAGGTGTCTGTGGAATCTCATTTCTGATGTCTAGCATTTTATTTTTAAAAGAAATTTAAAAAGTCATTGCAGCTGTGAGAGGAGCCAATGTCAAAGATAGGACTATTAGGGGAATGATTTATTTTATCTAGGGTAGCAAAAAGAAATCTAGGATTAGTTTTATTTGTTTAAATTAAATTAGAATAATATGATGATCTCACCAACGCCAGAGCCTTCCTATATTTAACCAGGTCTCGCCATCTCCGTTCTATTTTAAGACCCTCATATTTCATCTTACGAGTTGTATCATTGAACCACGGTGAGCTTTTTATAAAATATATATATTTTTATTAATAAACATGCGCTTTAGATGTACTAAGATGGGCCATTCACAGCGCAAACATACCACAATTCACAGAGTATGCATTTTGCCGTATGTACTAAGAGAAAATGTTAATAAAGAGAGCCGCAATATACAAATTTTAATATTTGTTATGTCTTCTTAGCGAGATCTCAAGTATTGTGAGTTGTGCAACATTTTTTAGAATAAATAATAAAAGGCAGTTTAATCCCATCGGATTCTGTAGGGGGGCCCACACCTTCACCCCCAAATAAAAAATATGTTTCTATCAATAGGTTTTACAGAGTCATACCTAGAGTAGCCCCTCGCTAAACCAGATATGTTTGTCTGACATAAGGAGGAGTTGGGTTTAAAAAAAATACAATAAAATCACACACACACACACATACTGTACATTTATAGTGCTCAATGTATTTTAAAAGTATAAATCATTGTGCTTAAATAACACTAATGTGTTTTGGGTAAGCTATACATTACATTATGAAAATATAAATCTGTACAGTAGGCCTATACAGTACAGTAATAAAATCAAATGACTACCTAGCACACTTTCTTTTTACTTTAGCCTGTAGGCTACCAGGAACACAAAAAAAAAAAAAAAAAAAAAGAAAACATGCTGCTGCCATTCGGCCCATCTTGCTCGTTTGGTTGTTAGTAGCTTATTGATCCCAGAATCTCATCAAGCAGCTTCTTGAAGGATCCCAGGGTGTCAGCTTCAACAACATTACTGGGGAGTTGGTTCCAGACCCTTACAATTCTCTGTGTAAAAAAGTGCCTCCTATTTTCTGTTCTGAATGCCCCTTTATCTAATCTCCATTTGTGACCCCTGGTCCTTGTTTCTTTTTTCAGGTCAAAAAAGTCCCCTGGGTCGACATTGTCTATACCTTTTAGGATTTTGAATGCTTGAATCAGATCATCTTCTTTGTTCAAGACTGAACAGAGTCAATTCTTTTAGCCTGTCTGCATACAACATGCCTTTTAAACCTGTGCCTTTTAAACTTACAGGAGGACAGTCAATTCTCGTTAATATGAATTTCAAGGGACCAGCAACATAATTCGTATTATCAAGTGTAGCCTATAAGGCAAATGTATACTGTCAATTTTTATTTGTTAGTCAGTGGTGCACAATTACAAACCACCGGCACATTAACAGAATAGATGTATTTTACTATTCCTATACAGATGCTCACAATGAGCTGGATGGGTTAGTGGCACATGTGCGCAGTCTATTACTTCTCATTGGAGAAACCAGAAATGTCAGAAACTGGGAAATGCCAGCAACAATTGCGACTGTTTAAAACATGCTTTCAAAAGTTCTTGATTCCTTTGTAAGTGTCGCCCCCTGTGGCGGAGTGTCCCGCCCCTTTGTTTATTATTTATTTATTATGATTTATGTTTATTACAGCGAAAGCCGATTTTGTTATTTGTTTTCGTGTTTAAAAACCTTGTGAGGATGCGTGGCTGATCAGCTAGTGATTTATTTAACTAGCTGACAGTCACGCATCCTTACTAAACTCGTGCAGACTATGGCCGAGGGGTGATAATTAATTAATAGCTAGTTAACCCCTCGGCCAGACTATAAAAAGCCTGCAGCTATCTGCGCAAAGGGTAGAGGGTTCGGAGTAGAGAACGAGAACGAGAGCAGAGACGGGAGGTAAAAATAAGATAACAATTGCTAAGCGTTTTGGTTAGAACACCAGCATGAGACTTATTTGTTGTCAGTTTATTTGTTTATTTGTTTGGCCAACGTGCCCTTTTGTTTCTGTTTTGTTTTGTTCAAATCGTTTGTTTTGTTTATTGAATAAATACACTGAGCGCCGTAGCGCTGCAGCTTCACCCGCCCATCCATTGTTTGCCTTTGTTCACTACTCCTTCCTGGTCCGTGACGTCATCACAGCAACAGCTCGGCCACACCCCTGTATAGAATCTGATGGGATTAAACTTTAGTACATCTCATTATAATATTTGAGAACCATCATTTGCAGTATCTCCACCCCCTTTTTGTGAATTTATGCAGGATGCCCATAATTACATATTCATCTAAGGTTGAACCGCAAAGAAGAGCTGCTGCCACAAAGCATTCACTAAAAAGTCACTAACAGCATTGCGCTTGTTTAGTACATTTCACCCTAGACTTCTGACTCGTTTGCGACTATTGCGACAGCCGCAACGCTTTAGCAAATCTACCCCTCAATAGTTGGGGTAGGTTTAAAGTATTCAGAATTAATATGATAGATATGAGTCAGGAAGGAGGGACTTTGCCCAACTGCATGGAAAGGTAGTTTTTTTTAGTAGTAGGTTTTTTTTGTTGTTTTTGTTTTTAAATGGGAAAGGGGTGAGTCAACGTGAATTGAGAAACCATTTCCAGTGTTTTTCCTGTGTTTATTGGGTAGATACCGATTTCTTTTTTTTTTTTTTTGTATTGGGGTGTTATCGTTTTTTAATCATTTAAAACTGAAAATCAGAAGCCTTAGTTATAACATAACTTAATTGCATGTTGATTCTCAGTTAAAATCTACAAGCCATCTCACATCCTGATTAACTGCTTCTAGATTTGCAATCCAAACAAGATAGCATTACATGAGCTCTTCTCTTCATTTTGGAAGCTTGGGACTCATTGATCATTTCTGTTGCTTAGAAACAGGCGAGACATTCCTTTTTTTAAGACGACCAGGATGTATAGGGAACTTAATAGGGTATTAAGATATTTCAACACTTAAATGTTGAATGTGAAATTTTATACTCCTTACAAAAATGTATTTGGCTTTTTCTAGGGGTCGTTGAACTGGACCTGCATGGGTTCAGTCGAGGTGTAAAGTCAGCAAAAGCTTGCAACCTGGATATGCTGAAGAATAAAGTTGAAAAAATCTCAATTTTCCAGCAAAAACGTGTCAGAGGCTGGTGGCCCTTTGCCAAATCTGGTGAACTTACGGTAAGCATCACATTTAGTTCAATAAAATGCTATATTGAAAACAACAGTATTTACATTGTACCTAATCATCGAGAGCGTTCGTAACAATTCTGGCAATTTTACCAATATGATACACAAATAAAATGCCTATTGCAAAATCTGCATGACAGCATCTCCTGTTCCAAAGGGCTGTCCGGACAGGAAAACAGCTAGGATATTATTTTTAATGTTCATTGTTATTGTTACATTTTTTTTTACCGTTATCATTAAACTTTTGTTAAAACATGTACGTTTTTACACTGTTCTATTTATACAACAGCAATAATTTAAAGGTCAATTTTCTTGTAATTGAATTAAACATTTCCACAGCTGGAAATGGGTATTGCAGAGGCGCTATAGTGACACGCTATAATTGTTGGGACTGTTTTTAAGTTTAGGTAAAAATTCAATCAATGAAAACACCTTAAACATGTTAATTAACTACACAAAACAAAAACTAATTTGTTTGCCCTTATCTACATAATAACTGAGTACCAAACATTCTGACAGTGTGATTTAATATATAACCTGTCAACTAAATAAAAAATCTATTTTTGTATCTGATTATTTGTCTTACCTTTCTTGTATCCTTTGATATAAAATATTTTTTAATTTATAGCATCATCCAATGAATGAATTGTGGGATTGTAGATCTGAGCAAATATATATATATATATATATATATATTTTATTACAGGGAAAGGTGGAAGCAGAGTTCCACTTGTTGAGTGCTGAAGAGGCTCAGAAATCCCCTGCTGGCAAGGCAAGAAAAGAACCAGAACCACTTGAGAAACCTAAGTATGAATTAAATACATTTTAAAATAGACATGTTAAAAGAAAATGTAAGAACTAGCACCAATTTGTATTACTAGCTGTGAACATGTCTCCCCTCTTCATCTTGCTCTAGCAAAATATGTATATATCTATCTCACATTTTTGAATTTATTTGTCCAGGGTAGATCACAAGAGGAAGCAAGGCTCTTTCATACATTTAATTACCTATTACATTAGATTTGAATAAATAGAGGCTGGAGACATTTTGAATGTAATTGGAAGGTCATTCTATTTGAATTTAGACAATTAAAAACAAGAGATGTCTAGTGAAGCAATCTTCAATTCTGAGAGGTTTGGAGATTAAGTGTAAAAATCCTAAAGAGCATGAACAATAACAGCTGTGTTAAACAACATTTTTTACTGTGTGTGTTTAAGTTGGTGCTGCTGTATAACACCAATGTATATGTTGCTTTACTGCAATCATATTTATGGTGTTTGTCGGTAGATAGTTAATATATAAATTAGATCTAACAGCAACAGTTCCATAACCTCACCACTTTCTGCGTGAACAAGTGTCTCCTTCCCAAAGTCCTAAATTTATTTCCACTTAATTTCCAACTGTATTTTCTGGTCTTAATCTCTGTGCTGCACCTAAAGTATTGTTTGGGGTTCATTTTGTTAATTCCTTTTAAAATGTTAAAGACTTAGTCCTCCCTTTTTCTTTGTTCTAGGCTCAATAGATTTAGTTCTTTTAGCCTATCTCAGTATAATTCATTCCCTTTAACTCTGGGATTAGTCTGGTTGCTCTTCGTTGGATTCTCGCCAGGTCCACAGTGTCCTTTGGTACTGTGGTGACCACAATAGCACTCAGTATTTAAAGTGTGGTCTCACCAGTAGATGAGTACTATACTGAAGTATTCTCTTTGCCTTTTTGGTTGCTGACAACGATGAGCCTATTACCACACCAAGGTTTTTCTTTTGGTGAGCCTGTTCATGTTCTGTACCCACCATTTGGTATTTGGGTCCTACATTTTTGTGACCAACATGTAACAGTTATTGACATTAAACACAGTTGTTGACATTAAATAGACAAATCAATTTAAATCTGTCAGGATCAGCACATTTTTAGGTTCTAAAGACAAAGTATTGGAGATATTTTGCACTGGCCGGCAGAAGGATATATTAAATAAAACACTAGTTTTTAAAATGTTACATTTTTTGTTTTCTTTTTATAAAATAAACACAGAGCCATTTTATAGCGCAATAACTCATTCCAGTGTGTGCTGAAACATACCTTCTCCTCAGGCAACCTTGTGCCTCACAACGCACCCAGGCATGTGCAAGATAGGCCTATGTCTTCCCACACACCCTGTCGTGGGTTATTGCTTACTTAACTAACTGTGACTTACTTTCTTATTTGTTAATACTCATTAACACTATTTTTCATTGAAAAATTTGTGCCGCAGACTTAGACAAATTCTTTGCAGAATTATTTTTTTCTCAGTGCAGATTTCCGTGGGGACTATTTAACAATTTACTCTGCAGGCCCTGAAAGAGAACCACTAATAAACATTCCACAATTCCACAAAAAATATATAAACAAATAATAGTTAATGTGCAGTTCTCTACAGCAATATTTCATGGCACTCTGCATTCCCTCCCAACCCCTTACAATCAGTGGAATAGGCAAGGCAACACAAGCAACCAGACAGCCATCATCAGTTAAGACAAACAACATACAACTCTATGCAGATAACACAAGAGACCTCCATCTGCACTGCATAAGGATGGATATATACAGAATGCATGTGTGTGCTCTCTGCCAACATAGACCTAAAACACTGGAGAATACAGAACATACTGGTATTGCAGCACAACGTATACAGCCCAACTGTGACGGTGAGGCCATCCCTCCCATTAAACTGTATCCTGTTGCTCATCCAGTTTGACACTGAAAAACTCTTGGTTGATCCGTGTTGTTGGTGCTGCCCTCTCAAACTGGCATGACACAGTACATTCCACTCGCCCATGTAAACACAGTTTCATAACAGTGTACCTCATACACTCCAGTTTTTGCAGGTGACAATATCATTGTGTCATACATCTGTCACATGGGTGTCCTGTTCTTAAAGTGCTCCCATTCCTCCTGTCCATGTTACTATGAATGCTAATGCCGGCCCATCACCCCTTACTCCCTTGCAAAAGACTGTGTTATGCCATTGAACATCTGCAATTCCATACAACAGAAAGTTATGCTAGGACATAGATTCATATTACAGCACTTGATAGTCCTTCTGCCATGCACCTGTCTCATGATTTACCATACATAAACACTTCCCCTCATGTTGCCCTGCATGCAGTTCCCCATGGCAGTGGAATTCAGATGTACAGTGTGATGTTGGTGCCACTATTATGCATCTGTCTCTTACTAGACCTGCATAATGCCCAGATATACACGACACCCTCGCACACTGGCATAGCAGTAGACCTCATACCCCTAATGGATCATGATGATGGATTTCTCTAGTGTTATCTGCAGAGAGTTGTATGTTGTTCGTCTTGACTGATGATGACTGTCTGTGGTTGCTTGTAAGGGGATGGGAGGGAATGCAGAGTTAGAGTTAAAAACCATAACATCGCATTTCCCTACTTTTGCCTTTTTAATATCAACTGATGGATTAACTAAGTTTTTTGCAAAGAATTAGCTAGAAAGCCTGTATATTCTATTCTAGAGCACAAAACATAAAACTGACTATATTTGCAAACTTGATTAAACATGTCACAGGTGTATATATGTTAAACACAGACAGAGGTTTATATATAATAATGGAGCGAGGTAACCAGTGGTGTACCACAGGGATCAGTATTAGGTCCTCTGCTATTCCTAATCTACATTAATGATTTAGATTCTGGTATAGTAAGCAAACTCGTTAAATTTGCAGACGACACAAAAATAGGAGTGGTTAACACTGTTGCAGCAGCAAAGGTCATTCAAAATGATCTAGACAGCATTCAGAACTGGGCAAACACATGGCAAATGAAATTTAATAGAGAAAAGTGTAAAGTATTGCATGCAGGAAATAAAAATGTGCATTATAAATATCATATGGGAGATACTGAAATTGAAGAAGGGAACTATGAAAAAGACCTCAGAGTTTATGTTGACTCAGAAATGTCTTCATCTAGACAATGTGGGGAAGCTATAAAAAAGGTCCACAAGATGCTCGGATATATTGTGAGAAGTGTTGAATTTAAATCAAGGGAAGTAATGTTAAAACTCTACAATGCATTAGTAAGACCTCACCTAGAATATTGTGTTCAGTTCTGGTCACCTCGTTACAAAAAGGATATTACTGCTCTAGAAAGAGTGCAAAGAAGAGCAACCAGAATTATCCCGGGTTTAAAAGGCATGTCGTATGCAGACAGGCTAAAAGAACTGAATCTGTTCAGTCTTGAATAAAGAAGACTACGCGGCGATCTGATTCAAACATTCAAAATCCTAAAAGGTATAGACAATGTCGACCCAGGGGACTTCTTTGACCTGAAAAAAGAAACAAGGACCAGGGGACACAAATGGAGATTAGATAAAGGGGCATTCAGAACAGAAAATAGGAGGCACTTTTTTACAGAGAATTGTGAGGGTCTGGAACCAACTCCCCAGTAATGTTGTTGAAGCTGACACCCTGGGATCATTCAAGAAGCTGCTTGATGAGATTCTGGGATCAATAAGCTACTAACAACCAAACGAGCAAGATCGGCTGAATGGCCTCCTCTTGTTTCTACTTAAGGAAAAATGGATCGGTCACATGGTGTGGCAGCTATGTTGGATTTTGCGTAAAACACTTAAACAACAACTCCTCATGAGCCCTTTGGCTGATTGACGTGACTCTTGGGTATATGTTATCTTTGTACTGTCCTCTGAAAAAGTTAGTCAGCAAAAGTTCCTACATCAACAAACATGACCGCCATGAGCAAACCAATTTTTCACCCTGAAATGTCTATAGGTAATGCAAGTAGTGTTATGTGTAATGCATAAATAGTTTTATATAGTATGGTTAAGTTCTGCTAAAGGTCAAATTTATAGCTGGCTGTAAAACTTTCCATAATTTCTTATTGGCTGCAGATGGTTGTTATATAACATGCAGAGTTCTGATTGAAACCAAAATGAGCAAAAATGATTATCTTTTACGGTTGTTCAAGGGAAGTTGCTACAGTACAAAACATGGCTGCTGTGGGCCAATGAGATTTCAGCATTAATCATCTAACCAGTGATTCCAATATTTTGGCCAAAATTGACACAGTCAGCTGTGTCCAAATGATTTGTGATAACGTTTCATCTATAACAACCAATGCGCTTAAATTTCACACTAACTGCTTGGAAGCCGTAAAGTTGTTATTTTTTTTGTTTTTCTGCCAAAACATGCTCAAAAACTCACGAAATTCAGTACACTGTAGATGCCTATGGGGGATAGTCGGTGATATTCAGCAAATTTGCGCAAGTCACATGGTTCGGCAGCCATGTTGGATTTTGCAGAATTTGTTAAAACGCCTATGTATCGGAAACCGCTTACTGCAGAGTTCTGAAAATTGCTATAGATGTTTAGGGACAGTCAATGATTAACTGTTGTTAATATGAAGCTGATTGGTTCTGTGGTTTGGCAACCACATTGATTAATGACATAAAATTACCATAAAAATATAAAATCATCAAAATTCAAACATCTTCTTCTCTGAAACAGCTTATCTGATTGAAACAAAAATTGGCATAAAACATCTCAGTGTGGTCATCTGTTACGCTTGTTCAAGGGAAGTTGCTACTGTGAAAATCATGGCGTCCACTCTGCATGACATCATCAACATACGCAACTGGCTATAAAACTGTGTATAACTTATTATCGGCTGCACCAAAATGCACAAAATTTGACACAGATGTAGAGGACTATGGGATGTTGTGTCATGGTCAATATGGCGGCCTTTGGTCACATGGTGTGGCAGCCATCTTGGATTTAATGAAAATGTTGGACAATATTCAAAAGTCTTCTCATGAACGGTAAATAGTACAGCTGTGAAATATTTTGTACATAGTGCGCTCATGTCCACGATTGATTCTACTTCAGGAAAAATGAATCGGTCACATGGTGTGGCAGCTATGTTGGATTTTGTGTAAAATGCTTAAACGACAACTCCTCATGAACCCTTTGGCCGATTTGACGTGAATTTTGGGTATATGTTACAGTTGTGATGATAATGTTTTATCTATAATAACCAATGCGCTTAAATTTCACGATAACTGCTTGGAAGCTGTAAAGTTGCTCACAACTCTAGTTGACATTGTATTCCCTGAAAAATGGACAAGTGTTGGAAATGAAATAATCAGATCTGCGTCACCCACGAGGACTTGTTTAGATGTATTGTCCTCAGTGATTGAGCAGCATTGACATGTGTATACTGTATTTAAGCTGCTGATGCGTGGAGGCGCTTTTGCTAATTGTAATGCGACGTGGCAGAGGCAGTGTAAATGATCAGGCTGGAGTCTTGATTTACAGTTTTAAACCGGTGCTGGTTTTCTTTCTTATACTGCAGTGGCAAAACAACTGCTAATAAAACAAAATAAAGCTAGCTCTCATTTGGAGCACTAACTAAACAATACTTTTTGTGCTTCCTGTCTGACACCTGTCTCTTCTGCTTCCACACTGCACGCACGCACGCTTCCACTTCCTTACTCCTCTATACCCCCATCACAAAGCTATCAGCTAAGCCCTTTTAATCAAGATGTCATTAACTTTAACAAGCAGTTAACCAATTAACCATTACTCTTAATTTGTTAAGGAAACAAGCAACTATGGATTTTCCAAAGACGTGCATACATGCGGGATCTCATGACATCTAGTGGTCAACCCATTACACTGCAGGGAACAAAGCTCTTCTCATTCTCAAACTAACATACAGATTCTGCAGCATTTCACCACAGTAATCATATCGGTCCGCTTTCAAGAATCAACCGCAAATCATCCAGGACGGATGTGATTACACGGAGTGCACTGTATATACATGTATATATTAGAACTATATTTTTAAAAAGTGTGTTCTTTCTTTTGCACACTTGCTCCTTCTATTTCACGATTTGATATTTACCTAGTTAGATTGAAACACTGGTGACCCCCTCTGCGCAGTCATCGAAATCGCTCAATGCTAGCATGCAATGAGGCCACACCCCGAAAGTTATGCCAACCACTGGCACTAGCGCAGACAGAAATGTTTTCCAGTAGACTTTTTGATCTTGTTGTGATTATTTCTATTTTTCCACCCTTTTTTTCAGAATACTAATGAAGCTATCAAATCATAAAAGTTGTTACCCTAATCAATCCTGAGACCGGTGTGCAGCTACGCAAGTGTGCCGCAATATTTTCAATAATTCCTGTTTGTGTTCATAAAACCAATTCCGAAGTGACAACAGATTGAGACTTATTTTAATATTGTCACTTTTATTTGTTTAACTATTGAAACTCAAGATGGACTTCCGGTTAGATAATGAGCGGGTTTTTGTGCATTAAAAAGTATTTTTTTAAATGGTTTTAAAAAAAAAAAAAAAAAGTTTTTGTTTCAGCTATCTTTAAGTTAGGTTTAACTGATTAATAAAATCAATTAGTGATTTTTTTTTCTGTTTAAATCAAAAAATAAGTTTGACCACCCTACTATGAGTTGCTTTAATTGACCGTTCCACCCCGGATCTAGCGACTGTGCTCACTCAGGCAAGTCCAGATTTCACATTAATGGTAAGTTGTCATAAAATATGTTTGGTGTGCCTCAAAAAAGTTAGATGTATGAAGGTGTGTCGCTGCTCAGAAACGGTATGGAAACACTGCTTCAGACACACCACAGAAACAGGAACAGAGGCTTGGGAGTGAAATAGACTTAGGACAGACAGTGCGGGACACTTGTTCACACAGAGTGGTGAAGGTATGGATTGGGATAATTTCTGACCCAACTTCAGAGTTTTGAGATCAGTCACCTACTTGGAACCGGACATGCACTTATTGGCAGAGTGGCCTCCTCTGTCATAAATTCATATTTTCATTTAATCAGAATGATTGCAAGGAGACTGTAAGAAAAACAAAATAATTAAATCTGACGGGCCTAAACTGGGCTCTAATGTTGTATTTACAGTGTTACTGACATGCCTTTTTTGTTTTTTTTCTTAGCCGCCCAGACACATCATTTTCCTGGTTTGTGAATCCTTTCAAGTGTTTTTTTCACTTAATCTGGAGAAATTACAAGAAATATATTATCATAGCTTTTGTCTTGCTTATATTGGCTTTATTCATTCTATTGCTCCTTTACACTCTGCCTGGTGCAGTCTCCAACAGAATCGTAAATGGGTAGATTCTGCTCACATAGGCTTCATACTCATGAATCAGGATGGATGCATATGAAGAATGTACTACTGAAACGTTTGTATGGATTTCTTGATTTTATAGATGGCTAATTTCCTTAAATTGAATGTTTTGTTACCTACATTTAAGATGACTAAAACTACCACAGTGCTTCTTTTAGATGTCTTTTATTTGCATATTCCACTGTGTTAAAATAATTTATATATGGCCAATAGATACACAGGGCTCTATTTTGCACTGTGATGTAATAATAAGGCATGAATTATTAAGTTTAGTAAGGTCAAAAATTATGCTTTTGATAATTACATTTTATTCTCATATTGCATGTCCCTTATACTGGGATGTGTAACTGAACTTAAAGTAAGCGTTTTGGTACATAATAGGACCATTGATCTCTGTCATTTTGGTCAATTTGAAAAATATGCTCAATTCGTCACATGATTCTGCACTACAGGTGTGACAGTTAAGTAATTTAATAAACCGTGTTGAAAATATGGCTTAGTTCAATAACCGAGGAGTTTTAAAAGTACTGTCGGGTGTAGTGGGGCCAGAGTAGACCAGAGCGTTGCTCCAGTACTTTCTTGTGATGCGGCACTGTGCCACCTGTTTATATTTAGTATATTGTATATGTATAGTGTATATAGTACGGTAAAAGTTAGAATCTGGTAAATCTTAAGTTTTACTGGTAACTGAACATTTACCAGTAAAGGTGGTAAATGTCCAGAATTATAAAGAAATATATTGCTTTTTGGACATTTTACCAAAGCTTATTGGTAAAGGCCCTTGGTTATTCTTGATTTACTGGTATATGTCTGAAATAAAGTGTTATCCTATTTATTTCAGACATTCGTCTCTTTCTTGGTAAATGTCGACATTTACCAGTAAATCTTGAGATTTGCCAATATTCAGACATTCACTGTAACACATACATCGCCTCTAAGAAAAAAAATCAAACCAATATTTTTTTTATTACCACATATTGCAATCTATTTATCAAAGTGTCGGCCCCAAAATGTCTTATTAAGCTTGTTTTCCAACAGTTGCCCAACTTTTTTTGATTCAACAAAGTCTTTAATTTTTCCAACTGCCGTGTGACATCACTTCATTTGAAAAAGCGACTGTTTCACAACACACTTTGCCTCATTTATGCACATTGACTATAACAATCAGCACTACAAGTTTTAGGAGTAAATAAGGACCGCTTTTCAGTCAGAGTTCACGAGCTGACCTCTTTTAAGAGACTCACAGTTCACCTCCAGGTATTGTGTAACGTTCATGCCCAGGTTGCTGTTACTGCGATGGCAAATTTAGAAGTACTGGTCCAGTCTGGCACCACTACACCCCTGACAAGGAAGTTAGCAAAGTCTGTTCTTCTATTACTAAAATATGCATTGTAAGCCAGAGTACAGTATACATACTTTAGTATCAGTGCCATCTACTGTGGGAGTTGATTTCAGTGTGTGTTTTATGTCTGCATTTTTAGTCAAGGATTCTTTTAGATGTAATCAGCCCTATCCAAAACTGTCTCCATGTCTCCATGTATTGACTGAATAAATGTTGAAATACATAAATACAAACCAGTCCTTTTGTGTTGATTATGGTTTAAATAAGTTGTAACAAACTTTCTTAGTATTACTACTAGACACTTAGTCCATAAGCGTATACTGATTCCATAAGCAAACATTCAAATTTTTTGTTAAAAGCAAGTAATAAGTTACAGCGTAGAGGGATTTAAAGGGGACCTGTGGAATATGCTTAACCCAAAAAAATGTTTATTAGAAGTAAGTCTAGAACGTGAAAGTGATATAAAAACCATATGAGCATAGACAACATGAAACAGTGTATCAGCAAACAATCCTGTCAACACTGAGGCTCACTATACAAAGTGTAATTTAGTTAAAATGTAAACAGGTAAGGTTAATTAACCCAACGAACAGGTTTTCAAATCAAGAGATACAGACATGCATCATTGAACATAGCCCTATAACAGCAAACACTATCCAAACACTTGCAAAGCAGAAGCACACAATGCATAAAGTGTAAATTAGTTTAACCAGCAATAGACAATAAGGTGTAAGCAGGTAAGGTTAATTAACCCAACCAATAGGTTTTTAAATCAAGAGGTACCACTGAACATGCTGCACAGTTCAGAAAAAATAAACCATATACATACAACCTGATACACATCGATTTCCAATAAACAAAGAGTTAAGCTTAGTTCAAATATAATTTTCAACCATTGTTCAGTCCCCTTCATGAAAAACAAAACAAATCCAAAAAGAAAAGTTCCATGAAATAATACTCCAAAAATCCAGAATCCAATGAAAAAACAGAATGGCCATTCAAAAAAAAAAAAACTGCAAACGCAGTAGCAGAAAATGAAAGAACAAAAAGTTTGATCTCACAAGGATGTTGTTTGCAAGCCGCTGTGTAGATGTCTTCCCTTCGATTTCATTTAAACTATGTAGTTTTAAAAGTCCAGCCAATCTGTATTCTTCAGCAAAAAACAAAAACGGAGATCCAAAGCAGCGCAAGAACGGTCACAAAATTACCAAGAAAATAAAAAAAAAAAATGATACAGAGAAAAAAAACATAGCTTGAAAAAAAAACTGGACATAGTTAGCTTGAAAAAAAAAATGAAGCATAGTTAAAGAACAAAAAAACATAGTTAGCTTGAAAAAAAAATAGTTAGCTTGAAAAACACAGTTAAAAAAAAACAGTTAGCTTGAAAAAAAACATAGTTAGCTTGAAAAAAAAACATAGTTAGCTTGAAAAAAACATAGTTAGCTTGAAAAAACCATAGTTAGCTTGAAAAAAAACATAGTT
The DNA here is from genome assembly GCA_036884735.1 of Huso huso. NCBI lineage: Eukaryota > Metazoa > Chordata > Actinopteri > Acipenseriformes > Acipenseridae > Huso > Huso huso. The sequence continues at coordinate 7,914,543 of CM072710.1, forward strand.
AGCTTGAAAAAAAACATAGTTAGCTTGAAAAAAACCTAGTTAGCTTGAAAAAAACACATAGTTAGCTTGAAAAAAACAGTTAGCTTGAAAAAAAACAGTTAGCTTGAAAAAAAACATAGCTTGAAAAAAACATAGTTAGCTTGAAAAAAATAAACAAAGTTAGCTTGAAAAAAACATAGTTAGCTTGAAAAAAAAATCAGTTAGCTTGAAAAAACACCTAGTTGAAAAAAAACAGAATGGCTTGAAAAAAACAGTTAGCTTGAAAAAAAAAGAACAGTTAGCTTGAAAAAACAGTTAGCTTGAAAAAAACATGTAGTTTGAAAAAAATCTGTTAGCTTGAAAAAACAGTTAGCTTGAAAAAAAACATAGTTAGCTTGAAAAAAACAGTTAGCTTGAAAAAAAACATAGTTAGCTTGAAAAAAACAGTTAGCTTGAAAAAAAATAGTTAGCTTGAAAAAACAAGCTTGAAAAAAAAGCTTAGCTTGAAAAAAAACAGTTAGCTTGAAAAAAAGTTAGCTTGAAAAAAAAGTTAGCTTGAAAAAAAAAAGTTAGCTTGAAAAAAACAGTTAGCTTGAAAAAAACAGTTAGCTTGAAAAAAACAGTTAGCTTGAAAAAAAAAAAAACATAGTTAGCTTGAAAAAAAACAAAAAAAACAGTTAGCTTGAAAAAAAAAAGTTAGCTTGAAAAAACAGTTAGCTTGAAAAAAACAGTTAGCTTGAAAAAAAACAGTTAGCTTGAAAAACAGTTAGCTTGAAAAAAAACATAGTTAGCTTGAAAAAAATAGTTGAAAAAAACTTAGAAAAAAACATAGTTAGCTTGAAAAAAAAAAACATAGTTAGCTTGAAAAAAAACATAGTTAGCTTGAAAAAAACATAGTTAGCTTGAAAAAAAACAGTTAGCTTGAAAAAACATAGTTAGCTTGAAAAAAACATAGTTAGCTTGAAAAAAAATAGTTAGCTTGAAAAAAACATAGTTAGCTTGAAAAAAACATAGTTAGCTTGAAAAAAAACATAGTTAGCTTGACTATGCATGGAGCAACATCTGAACACAGCAGAAGATTTTTGACTCGTTTACCAAAATAAAATACTGCTGACCAAATTAATAGACATGCATTAAACACAGACTAACAAAACGTAAACTTCTCATCTACTGAAAGTTCTGATAAAAATCAGAACGGCGTGAGTGAGTAGGAGATTAAAAAGGCGAGAGACTGTTACCTATCTGGTTCTCTTTTTGAACTGGCCGGCAATGAGCAAAGGAGCATAAGCCCCGACCCCAACTACGGATAGCCGAAAGGGTGAAAAACGAAGAACATACAAAAAAAAACTATGCATAGCAGACCTAGAAAAATACTACAAACCAGCACAATATAAAAACAGTTAATTCACAGTTTCAAAATATTAAATTTTGTTTTATGCATTTAAACTAATGCCTAGAGAGTTTCTTTATAAAACTAGGCAATCTTGTGAGAATTAAAATCACAGAACACCTTTGACAACTTTACTTTGAATATAAGAAATCAAACTGACCTGGCCAGGCTTACTGCTATTCATTTAAGAATAGAGCAGAGGCTGCGCTTATTGCAGCACATATGGGGCGGTCGCCACAAAGTAACATTAATGGAAAACTATACCGGGTATATCATTCCTTACCTCAGGTTTATTTATTCCTGTAAGGTAAGCACACTACTCACTTCCAGATGAAGCAGCGTTATTGAACGACCCCTGCACTTATAACGGCGGGATTACGTTGGGTTTGGAAATAAATTCATTTAAATTTAGCCATGCCTGACGCAGAAGCATAAGGATATTTCCAGTAATTATTTCATTGATCATGTAAATTAAGTATGTTTTGACACAACTGAAAAATGTTGGGGCCAAAATCTCTAACAAAAAGACAGTGACTTACCTAGGCCAGGGGTTCCCAAACTTTCTTGGCTGAAGGCCTTCCATGACACTAGGCATCATCCTGGCTGAGGATGCCACCCGGAGTGTTGATTTTGATACCTTTAGTTAGATAGATAAAACAACAACAATAATAACTACAAGTTGCAGGCAACTTTATGGTTTCCAAGCATTTACAGCAAAAAAGGATGGTTTCAGACTCATGAAAATGGAAATCATCAATTAACAAACATGTTGTTAACTGGAAAGCATAGTTTTGGAGTATGCTTACAATCAGTAGCTTACAACTATTCAAACAGAGTAAATGCATTAAGAAAATATTTATTTATGACAATGTACATTAGAATATGACTTTATACACCAAGTTTCACATCTATGCAATAAGCCGTTTCAGAGAAGATCTTTGAATGTCGTCAAAAACGCATTGAATATCCAATATAACGACCATACCATGTGACATGTCCGCACCATTTTCACTCAGGTTCATGTCCTCATAGGCTTTTACCCATGTTTGAAATTTTGTGATATTTTGAGCAACATTTTCGATGCCGGATTTTGTTTGGTCCATGTTGGCCATCTTGGATTGATGAAAACGTAACAAAATTAGAAACATAAATACTCTATAATCTAATCACATATATGGCACAAGTTTAAAAAAATGCATATTGAATACAGCTTAAATTTGATTGGTTTGTGGCAGCCATGTTGTTTTATGCAGCAACATGCCAAAAGCAACAACGATAAAGGGTGTTAATAATTTTATGATTCCAAAGTTTCACAACAATTGATCAAACTGTTTCTGAGAACGGGACATTGGCACATTTTTGAAAAACGCACTAGGGCCACCAAATCATGTGACCTATTGCCCTTATTTCCACAGACACAACATTCCAAAAGCCTCTAACATCTTGAAATATAAGAATATAACACTACCACAGAAACATAGAGTGAAAAAGGCCAATATATGTACATTTAGAAATTTACATTTACATATTTTTGTATGTAGCAACTTTTCCTTAATAGCACTGATAGAGGACAGTACAAAGTTAAAGTATACCAAGATTCACATCAATCGGCCAAAGGGTTCCTGAGGAGTTCTAATTTAAGCATTTAACACAAAATCCAACATGGCCACCACATCATGTGACCTATCGATTTTTCCTTAAACAGTATCAATCACAGACACGAGAGGACTATGGAGACAAAGTTTCACAGCTGTACAATTTTCCATTCATGAGAAGAAGAGTTTTGACAATTTTCCAAAAATCACGCACAATGCAATATGGCGGCCATACCATGTGACCCAATAGCACAATTTTCACTCAGGTACAAGTCAGCGTAGGTCTTTACCAATTCTGAGCAACTTTTTTGACGCCGGATTTTGATTGGTCCATGTCAGCCATCTTGGATTGATGAAAACTCACCAAATAAATAACTTTTGATGCTCTTATGTTTAATAAGACACCTGCAAAGTTTCAGTTTAATCGGTCCAGCGGTTCTGAAGGAGTTGCATTTTAAGGCGAAAACGTAGAATCCAAAATAGCTTTGAAGTTTGAGAGCAATAGCTGCAATGGTTCTCGTAGTTTTAGTGGATTCAAAATGAGAGTTTTGATTTTGGTCCATTTCGGTGGCGGAAGAAAAGAAAATAATAATAATAATAATAATAATAATAATAATAATAATAATAATAATAAATATAGCTGCAAGCAGCAATAACCAGGGTCCAAGCACCAGACCATGCGTCCTATGACAGTATTTCACACGTGGCATAGTAGCCCATTGGCCGCTACTAATCTGTGTAATATGATATAATGTACCATAGGAACATATATAGGTTGGTTTTGTGTTTCATAGTAAATATTACCCTATCTACCTTTACATACACAAACTGGATTATTGGTATAGCTGATTTAACGTGCGCTCTCTAGGACCGCTGCAGAATCCGCATTTCCACCTACGTGATTGATGCATAGCACGCATAGGGAGGGGGCGCGTCATGGGTTTGTGTGTGTGAGAGCTGAACAAAAAATGAGAAGGGAGACCCAAGACAGAATTACACATGTATCAGAGCTCCCATAAGACATAAATAAAAGAAAGAAATCAGATCAGGCACTGGAGGGATGTTATTCACTCCAAATACACTTTAACAGGTTTCCTAAATCTGTAAATACCCCAGATTAAATCGCTGGATTCAACAAAAAATACAGCGCAATACAGCCACACTGCTCATGTTGTCTGCCAGCAGACACAGGAGGACAGTCACGTTGAAGTATCAGAAGCAGTGTTCGCAGACGCGGGGCCCAAGCTCGCAGAAGAAAAAACACATCTCAGGTTAGTCTGGAGTTATCATTAACCTGATTTAATGAAACTATACCAATACTACGTGGTGAAGTTGCACTAACAAAATACGCCCACTTGGAATACATAATCGCCAGTTTAAAAGAAATTACGTCTGTATACAATATACATTCCTGGAAAATAAGAGTACTCCAATGAAAAACAAAACAATAACTAAACACAATAGATAAGTGTGCACAGTGTGAGGGATATGGACTGAATAGCAATATAAAGAAATTGTGTATTGATTGTTTGAAAGTGAAAACTGATTAATTTATTGGTATCTTAGTTCTATGTTACTATTATAAATCCAATCATTATTATTATAGTAAAACACTGTTTGTCATGTTATTTACATAGATAGTACAATGTGTATAACCTATTAGTAATACTATTATTCTAGTAATACTTACCTGTGTAGCTTTATACATACTTTTATTGAGCTATTGCTAAAGGTTATTATTTTAGTTTAGTTAATATTAAAAGGTGAACTATTTATTGTGTTGCTGCAAAAAAACATCTCTACATAAAAGCTGGATAAGTAAGGAGGGGTACCCATATTCTCCTGGAGGCACCGTGCTCTCAAGCTAATTTGATACACCAAAACCTAGGCTGCTGAAACCTCTACAACGCCATAGAGGACATCGGGTAAGGGGCTCCTGTTCATTAACAGCACAGATTATATTATAAACACCCTTACATACATATACAGACGTGCTCAAATTTGTTGGTACCCCTCCACAAAAAACGAAGAATGCACAATTTTCTCTGAAATAACTTGAAACTGACAAAAGTAATTGGCATCCACCATTGTTTATTCCATATTTAATAGAAATCAGACTTTGCTTTTGATTTTTTATTCAACATAATATTGTAAATAATAAAACAAATGAAAATGGCATGGACAAAAATGATGGGACCGCTAACCTAATATTTTGTTGCACAACCTTTAGAGGCAATCACTGCAATCAAACGTTTTCTGTAGCTCTCAATGAGACTTCTGCACCTGTTAACAGGTAGTTTGGCCCACTCTTCCTGAGCAAACTGCTCCAGCTGTCTCAGGTTTGATGGGTGCCTTCTCCAGACTGCAAGTTTCAGCTCTTTCCATAGATGTTCGATAGGATTCAGATCAGGACTCATAGAAGGCCACTTCAGAATAGTCCAATGTTTTGTTCTTATCCATTCTTGGGTGCTTTTAGCTGTGTGTTTTGGGTCATTATCCTGTTGGAGGACCCATGACCTGCGACTGAGACAGAGCTTTCTGACACTGGGCAGTACGTTTCGCTCCAGAATGCCTTGATAGTCTTGAGATTTCATTGTGCCGTGCACAGATTCAAGGCACCCTGTGCCAGGCACAGCAAAGCAGCCCCAAAACATAACCGAGCCTCCTCCATGTTTCACTGTAGGTATGGTGTTCTTTTCTTTGAAAGCTTCATTTTTTCGTCTGTGAACATAGAGCTGATGTGACTTGCCAAAAAGCTCCAGTTTTGACTCATCTGTCCAAAAGACATTCTCCCAGAAGGATTGTGGCTTGTCAATATGCATTTTAGCAAATTCCAGTCTGGCTTTTTTATGTTTTTCTTTCAAAAATGGAGTCCTCCTGGGTCTTCTTCCATGGAGCCCACTTTCGCTCAAAAAGCGACGGATGGTGCGATCAGAAACTGACGTACCTTCACCTTGGAGTTCAGCCTGTATCTCTTTGGCAGTTATCCTTGGTTCTTTTTCTACCATTTTAGAATATCTTTGGAGAATAAGCAATAATTCATCTCTTTTCACAGCTTCTTTGCTTTATTCTATGACATACCAAAGGCATGCAAGTATACATGATAAAATGTAATTTTCAGGAGGAATGAAGCATTATTTCAATGAGCTGTAAGGGTACCAACAAATTTGAGCACGTCTGTATATATATATATGATATTTCAAACTAATTAGTTTCTTTAATTAGTATCACACATGTCTCCAATCTTGTAATCAGTACAGGATTAAATGCAGTAAAATAGGGGGCAGATAAGAGCAAGTAAAGCGCATTTAAGGAAGGGTGGTAAGTGTCCCAGGCAAAGAACAGAGGAGTTCTACAGGTGCTTTCTGAAGAGGTGAGTCTTGAGGAGGTGCCGGAATGTGGTCAGGGACTGGGTAGTCCTGACATCTGTAGGAAGGTCATTCCACCACTGCGGGGTGAGGGTGGAAAAGGAGCGGGCTCTGGAGGCAGGGGAGCGTAGAGGCAGTAGAGCCAGTCTTCTAGTGCAGGCGGAGCGGAGAGGTCGTGTGGGGGTGTAGGGAGAGATGAGGGTCTGGAGGTAGCTGGGTGCAGTCTGGTCAAGGCATCTGTAGGCTAGTACAAGAGTCTTGAACTGGATGTGAGTGGTGATCGGGAGCCAGTGGAGTGAGCGGAGCAGTGGAGTTGCGTGGGAGAAGCGAGGCAGAGAGAACACCAGGCGGGCAGCGGAGTTCTGGATGAGCTGGAGCGGACGGGTGGTGGATGCAGGGAGGCCAGCCAGGAGGGAGTTGCAGTAGTCTAGGCAGGAGAGTACCAAGGCCTGGACCAGGAGCTGGGTGGCGTAGTTGGTGAGGAAGGATCGGATTCTTCGGATGTTGCTCAGGAAGAATCGGCAAGTGCGTGCCAGAGTGGAGATGTGCTGGGAATAGGAGAGGCAGGGGTCCAGTGTGACTCCGACGTTCTTAGCGGAGGAAGAGGGAGAGAGTGTGGTAGATTCCAGAGGAACAGAGATAGAGAGATCAGAGGAGTGGGAGGAGGAGGAGGGAAAGAAAAGGAGGTCAGATTTAGAGAGGTTGAGTTTGAGATGATGCGAGTGCATCCAGGAGGAGATAGCAGACAGATAGGCAGAGATACGGGAGGGGATGGTGGAGTCAGAGGTGGGGAAGGAGAGGAAAATCTGAGCATCATCAGCATAGAAATGGTATGAGAAACCATAGGATGCGATGAGGGGGCCCAGGGAGCGGGTGTAGAGAGAGAACAGGAGAGGACCCAAGACTGACCCTTGGGGGACTCCTGTTGAGAAAGGGCGAAGTGTGGAGGTTGCTCCACGCCAGGTTACCTGGTAAGTGCGGTTGGAGAGGTAGGAGGAGAACCAGGCCAGAGCAGTTCCAGAGATTCCCAGGTCAGCAAGAGTGGATAGTAGGATAGAGTGATCGACAGTGTCAAAGGCAGCAGAGAGGTCGAGGAGAATTAGGACAGAGGAGAGAGAGGCAGCTCAGGCAGACTTTAGTGAGTTGGTGACAGACAGGAGGGTGGTTTCAGTAGAGTGAGCAGAGCGGAAGCCAGATTGGAGAGGGTCGAGCAGAGAGTGGTTGGACAGGAAAGCAGAGAGCTGGCGGTGTGCAGTCCGCTCGAGGGTTTTGGAGAGGAAGGGTAGGAGGGAGACAGGACGGTAGCTCTGGAGGGAGGTGGGGTCGAGGGTAGGTTTTTTGAGGAGGGGAGTGATAGATGCTTGTTTGAATGCAGAGGGAAAAAGACCAGAAAGGAGACCTGGTCCGACATTGCAATTATTCCTATCCGGTCCAATATCGGACCCTGTCCGACATCATCAAAAAGATGCAAAAAACGGGTTTCTAGTCATTTTCTCCGGAAAATGTCGAGAAAACCATTCAATGGCCGAGTGGGAGCAACAGGAGCCGAGACAAACCGGAAAAAAGGGCGTATCTCATGAATAGTCATACTTGCCCCTGCCATCTGATAATGGAGGCCATAAGGAAACAAGCTGGCTGTGACTGCATCAGCGCTCAGAGAATATCACTGACATTTGTAGAGCTTTTTTCAGATGTTATAAGATGTTATAAGACAAGATTGGCCTAATTGCTTCTCCTAACTTGGACTTTTTTGTTTGATATCACCCTGTGGCAGAGTGTCCCGCCCCTATATATTTGTGCACTGTTTTTCTATCATTGTTTGCGGCGCGGATAAAAGCGCAGCGTATTTGTTATTGTTTTTGTATTTTTAAAAACCTCGTGAGGATGCGTGGCTGATCAGCTACTGATTATTTAACTAGCTGACAGTCACGCATCCTTACTAAACTCGTGCAGACTGTGGCCGAGGGGTAATAAGATAATTAACAGCTAGTTAACCCCTCGGCCAGAGTATAAGAACCTGCAGCTGTCCGTGCTGGGGAGAGTGTATTAGGCGTGAGAGAGAGAAAACGAAACGAAACTTACCTTACAAATAACTGCTAAGCGTGCTGGTTTACACCAGCACAATATTTATTTGTTTGGTCAACGCGCCTTTTTGTTTGTTGTGTTTTGTGTTTGTTTAAATCTTTTGTTTATTATTTAATAAATACGCGGAGCGCTGTAGCGTTCAGCTTCACCCGCCCATCCATTGTTTTGTTTCTGGTACTTCCTGGTCCGTGACGTCACCATACACACGCCACTCAACTGCTGCTCGACCACACACCCCTTTAAACAGCTGTTGCATTTCTCTAATTTGTTTTTTTACAGTTTTGTTATAGATATTCTTTTTTTACTTCATCAAATAATTAATAAAGCGAGGGAAAGATATTTGAGAATGTGTATGGTAAATAGACAGACAGACATTACAAGTGAGTAATAAGTAGAGTAATATAAGAGAAATGAGAAGATTTGAAAGTAAAATAATGGTATTCTTATAGTTGCATGAGTGGTGAAAACAATATATCTATTTTGGTAGGTATTGATATATTGATATTTACGTAGGTACAAAACTACAATGTTATGAATGGTTCAGAAGGTACATAAGAACATAAGAAGAACATATAGAAAGTTTACAAATGAGAGGAGGCCATTCAGCCTATCTTGCTTATTTGGTTGTTAGTAGCTTATTGTTCCCAGAATCTCATCAAGCAGCTTCTTGAAGGATCCCAGGGTGTCAGCTTCAACAACATTACTGGGGAGTTGGTTCCAGACCCTCACAATTCTCTGTGTAAAAAAGTGCCTCCTATTTTCTGTTCTGAATGCCCCTTTATCTAATCTCCATTTGTGACCCCTGGTCCTTGTTTCTTTTTTCAGGTCAAAAAAGTCCCCTGGGTCGACATTGTCTATACCTTTTAGGATTTTGAATGTTTGAATCAGATCACCGCGTAGTCTTCTTTGTTCAAGACTGAATAGATTCAATTTGTTTAGCCTGTCTGCATACGACATGCCTTTTAAACCCGGGATAATTCTGGTTGCTCTTCTTTGCACTCTTTCTAGAGCAGCAATATCCTTTTTGTAACGAGGTGACCAGAACTGAACACAATATTCAAGGTGAGGTCTTACTAATGCATTGTAGAGTTTTAACATTACTTCCCTTGATTTAAATTCACACTTCTCACAATATATCTGAGCTTCTTGTTGGCCTTTTCTATAGCTTCCCCACATTGTCTAGAGTCAACATAAACTCCTAGGTCTTTTTCCTAGTTCCCTTCTTCAATTTCAGTATCTCCCATATGATATTTATAATGCAGATTTTTATTGCCTGCATGCAATACTTTACATTTTTCTCTATTAAATGTCATTTGCCATGTGTCTGCCCAGTTCTGAATGCTGTCTAGATCATTTTGAATGACCTTTGCTGCTGCAACAGTGTTTGCCACTCCTCCTATTTTTGTGTCGTCTGCAAATTTAATGAGTTTGCTTAGTAAACCAGAATCTAAATCATTAACGTAGATTAGGAATAGCAGAGGACCTAATACTGATCCCTGTGGTACACCACTGGTTACCTCGCTCCATTTTGAGGTGTCTCCTCAAATCAGTACTTTCTGTTTTCTACATGTTAACCACTCCCTAATCCATGTGCATGCATTTCCTTGAATCCCTACTGCGTTCAGTTTGAGAATTAATCTTTTATGCGGGACTTTGTCAAAAGCTTTCTGGAAATCTAAATAAACCATGTTGAATGCTTTGCAATTATCCATTGTCAATGTTGCATCCTTAAAAAAGTCAAGCAGGTTAGTTAGACACGATCTCCCTTTCCTAAAACCATGCTGACTGTCTCCCAGGATATTATTACCATATAGGTAATTTTCCATTTTAGATCTTATTATAGTTTCCATAAGTTTACATATAATAGAAGTCAGGCTTATTGGTCTGTAGTTACCTGGTTCGGTTTTGTCTCCCTTTTTGTGGATCGGTATTACGTTTGCAATTTTCCAGTCTGTCGGTACAACCCCTGAGTCAAGAGACCGCTGCATGATCTTGGTTAGCGGTTTGTAAATAACTTCTTTCATTTCTTTGAGTACTGTTGGGAGGATCTCATCCGGCCCAGGGGATTTGTTTATTTTAAGAGCTCCTAGTCCCTTTAACACTTCTGCCTCTGTTATGCTAAAATTATTCAAAACTGGATAGGAACGGATAGACATGTGGGCCATGTTGTCCATGTCCTCCTTTGGCCATTTTGTTTTAGATTTAGATTTGTCTACTTTTGGGATGTAATTGTTTTGCGCCTCTAGTACTACATTTAAAAAAAAAACAGCCATCCTTTTTCTGTGGATGTTTTCTCTATTTTGCTCCAATCTACTTCTGTTAGTCTCTGTTTCATACCTTCATAGTTTGCTTTTCTAAAATTGTAAACCTTAGCTTTAGTCATTACTTTTGGGGTTTTAAAAAATACTTCAAATGAGACCATGTTGTGGTCTGAGTTTGCCAATGGCCCTCTGTTTTAGTTATTCTGTCTTCATTATTTGAAAAGACTAAATCAAGGCATGCCTCCCCTCTAGTCGGTGCATTGACAAATTGCATTAGGAAGCAGTCATTTGTCATTTCCACCATTTCAATTTCGTCCGTTGTGCTCCCCACCGGGTTCTCCCATTTTATATGGGGAAGTTGAAATCCCCCATTAGTATGGCTTCTCCTTTTCTACACGCATTTCGAATGTCATTGTATAACAGATTATTTTGCTCACGTCTGAATTTGGCGGTCTATAGCATGCTCCTATTATTATGCCCTTTGAATTTTTGTCCATTATTCTGACCCATGTTGATTCAGCGTTGTTTTTTTTGTCCTGATTTAACACCTGGGCTTCAAGACTATTTCTTATGTATAGCGCTACCCCTCCGCCTCTTCTGTCCTGCCTGTCTTTCCTATACAGTGTGTACCCACTAATATTATATTCGTCTCCATCACTCTCAGACAACCAAGTTTCTGTAACACCTATCACATCGTAGTTACTTGTTAGTGCAGTAGCTTCAAGTTCTAACATTTTGTTTCTGAGACTTCTAGCATTAAGATAAATACATAGTTGTCTTACCTGAGTTGTTGCCCTTGTTTTGATGTGGTCTCCCTTCTGTTTTTTTTTTTGTTTTCTCCCCCCTTCCTTTCTAGTTTAAACGCTTCCATAATACAGTCAAATTTAATGTCACTTCTGTTAATGTCACACTCTGCTTATTCTCATCAAATTGAAATGTCCCGGCTCCAAATATAATGCATGCTGTGACTTTGATGTTTTGTTTTTAAAATGTATTAATGATCAATGCATTGCTGTGTTTGTTGCACTCACGTGTCAGGTGGTGTCTGGAATGATCCAAATGCAATTAAAACAGCAGGTGGAGGCATGAAATAAATATATTTATAACTGCTCTTATGCAATCTACTATTTGTTAATAATACAAGTAAAACTTCAAAGAAAAGTTTGAAGTATCTGGTATTGCCAGGCAGTCTCCCATCCAAGTACCAACCAAACACGCATATTATTATATATATTTTTTAGCAGACACACTTATTCAGGTCAACTTACAATTGTGACATACAATTACCCATTTATACAGGGATTTTTACTAGACCAATCTAGGTAAAGCAGCAATGTGTCCCCCACATGTGATTGAACTCACAACTGTCCAGCTAAGAACAAAGTGCTCTAACCGCTACTCCACAGATTACTATTATTATTATTAGTTTATTTAGCAGATGCCTTTATCCAAGGCGACTTACAGAGACTCGGGTGTGTGAACTATGCATCAGCTGCAGAGTCACTTACAATTACATCTCACCCGAAAGACGGAGCACAAGGAGGATAAGTGACTTGCTCAGGGTCACACAATGAGTCAGTGGCTGAGGTGGGATTTGAACCGGGGACCTTCTGGTTACAAGCCCTTTGCTTTAACCACTGGACCACACAGCCTCCTATACTGCTGCAAGTGATGGATCATTAGTGTCTCGTTGTATAAGGCCACGGAAAATTCACGATTTCACAGAAATCGTGTATTTGACTGCCTACCGTGAAAAATGTCAATATTGTGATTTATGGGTGAGGTATGAAATCAGAGTCCGAAACATGGCAAAAATTGCACGCTGTTTTTTGTCAATTCCACCAAACTCTGTGGATGCAGAATGAGCAGTTTCTGCATATGGACAGGTTTTTACACCACAAAAACAAGCCATGAGTGTTGAAACTGCAACAAGATGCACGATTATTATTATTTATTTCAGTACAGCAGCGTCTCCCACCTGGGACTGAGGCCACGACTCTCCGGTCAAGAGTCCAGAGTCCAGAGTCCTAACCACTACTCCACACTGCTGCCCATGCTGCCCTTCAACAAATAACTAGTTTTCTGCTCACGGGCCAGATAATTTGTGTGTGTGTGTGTGAGCATGCTTGTGTAACAGTAGTATAGTGGTTTCACTAGATTTTCATTAGGCTGTTGCTATCGCTTTAAAAGTCAGACAATTGTTTCCTCGCAAGGCTTCAGAGTAATGGACTGTACCATTATACTAGTAATGGGTAATATGAATATTGTGAATTGTATAACACACAGTGTAGTAATTATTTCTAAGGAAATAAACAATTTTCTAACTTGAATTTTCTAATTATTATAGAGCTGTATGAGCAGTCTGTTTGGAAAAAAATAAATAAACAAACAGCAGAACAATTGAGTTATTTTGGTATAGTCCAAATGTAAGGAATGTTACTGAAACGCAATTGTTTTTCCTTTCCTGTCTTTGAAGTCTCAGAGGAAGATACGTTGTTTTGCTGTTGTCTATTAAATTGCATAAAAATCACTCAAAATGCACATTTGTTAACAAAGAAGGGCAACATTATAAACGTAATAACTTGGGGTAATGAAAAAGTATGTTGAGAGGATGTTTGGTGCTAATTCATATTTTGCTAAAATAAAAAAAATTAGTTCGTAGCATGCTTAATAAAGAAAAATCCCTGAAAACTGTATTTATCACTTTGGACATATGAATCTGAATATTAGACAGTAATATTAATGTGATAAAAATGTGTTTATATTGGCGCAAAGAAAGTTTTAAAAGTTATCATTATTATTTTTGTCTCCCGTGGCCTAACCACATGTGCGTGTGAGTGCAGCCTTTTTTACTAAACCTCCATTACAAAACCACTGTATAGCTATTCAATGTAAAGAAAAGAGAGACTGTTTAAATGCTGTTAAGTGTTGTATTTTTGTTGTTTGAGCTCTATATCTTGAGTAATTAGTTTCTTTTAATTACTGAATAGGTGGATGCAGATGCAGTAACCAGACTGAAATGCAATTTTCTTTCCTTTTCATTTTCAATGCAGGTACAGCATTACGGTTTAATTATTTTTAAATTACAAATTAAATAAAATACGGGATTAGTTTTTGTAAATCTTGTATAACTGAATTTAAAATGCTATGTATCATTAATGTTGCATATTTTTTTTGCTTATATACTTTTGATGGATGTGTGACAATGTAAAGGTAGTACAAAAACAAATGGTAAACTATATGTTATGGTGGGTTTTTTTTTTTTTTTTTTTGTCCCCTTTCCTGTCTTTGAAGTCTCAGAGGAAGGTGGATGCAGATGCAGTAACCAAACTGAAATGCAATTTTCTTTCCTTTTCATTTTCAATGCAGAATAAAAACAAAGGCGATACTGAAAACACATGTCTTCGTGTCATCATCGTTAAGGGAAAAAAAAGAAACACAACGCCGAGTACAATAGTCAACCGGGTGAACAAAGTAGTCCTGTTACACTTGCGTGCGTACAACACGCTAGATGGATAAAAAGTCGCATTTTATTTTGTGTAGGTTGATTCGCTCAAGTAGCACGATGTTATGTCAGTGGTTTAAAACGTCATATATAATTTAGTGTGTGTAAAGAAAAACACAAAGTTTCGGTTTTGTCACTTGCACTTAACCCTGTTTTAAACATTTTGTTTTTCAAAGTCAGCATAACGCTATACAACACAGTCTGTTTAATTACTGTATGAACATAGCCTAAGTTTTAAATGTTTACAAAACTCGACAATGTTGCCGAATTTGTCATTCAAACTTGCTTTGTTTTAAGCAGTTTTGTCTGCTTGTTACTTTTTTCAGCCAACACATTTAAATGACCCTTGTTTGTTACATTATATATATATATATATATATATATATATATATATATATATATATATATATATATACAGCTCTGGAAAAAATTAAGAGACCACTGCAAAATTATCAGTTTCTCTGGTTTTACTATTTATAGGTATGTGTTTGGGTAAAATGAACATTTTGTTTTATTCTATAAACTACTGACAACATTTCTCCCAAATTCCAAATAAAAATATTGTCATTTAGAGCATTTATTTGCAGAAAATGACAACTGGTCAAAAATAACAAAAAAGATGCAGTGTTGTCAGACCTCGAATAATGCAAAGAAAATAAGTTCATATTCATTTTTAAACAACACAATACTAATGTTTTAACTTAGGAAGAGTTCAGAAATCAATATTTGGTGGAATAACCCTGATTTTCAAGCACAGCTTTCATGCGTCTTGGCATGCTCTCCACCAGTCTTTCACATTGATGTTGGGTAACTTTATGCCACTCCTGGCGCAAAAAAAATTCAAGCAGCTCGGCTTTGTTTGATGGCTTGTGACCATCCATCTTCCTCTTGATCACATTCCAGAGGTTTTCAATGGGGTTCAGGTCTGGAGATTGGGCTGGCCATGACAGGGTCTTGATCTGGTGGTCCTCCATCCACACCTTGATTGACCTGGCTGTGTGGCATGGAGCATTGTCCTGCTGGAAAAACAATCCTCAGAGTTGGGGAACATTGTCAGAGCAGAAGGAAGCAAGTTTTCTTCCAGGACAACCTTGTACTTGGCTTGATTCATGCCAAAGCTGCCCGATTCCAGCCTTGCTGAAGCACCCCCCAGATCATCACCGATCCTCCACCACATTTCACAGTGGGTGCGAGACACTGTGGCTTGTAGGCCTCTCCAGGTCTCCGTCTAACCATTAGACGACCAGGTGTTGGGCAAAGCTGAAAATTGACTCATCTGGGGTGCTTCAGCAAGGCTGGAATCGGGCAGATTTGTCTTTGTGAAGGACGCATGAATCAAGCCAAGTACAAGGTTGTCCTGGAAGAAAACTTGCTTCCTTCTGCTCTGACAATGTTCCCCAACTCTGAGGATTGTTTTTCCAGCAGGACAATGCTCCATGCCACACAGCCAGGTCAATCAAGGTGTGGATGGAGGACCACCAGATCAAGACCCTGTCATGGCCAGCCCAATCTCCAGACCTGAACCCCATTGAAAACCTCTGGAATGTGATCAAGAGGAAGATGGATGGTCACAAGCCATCAAACAAGGCCGAGCTGCTTGAATTTTTGCGCCAGGAGTGGCATAAAGTCACCCAACATCAATGTGAAAGACTGGTGGAGAGCATGCCAAGACGCATGAAAGCTGTGCTTGAAAATCAGGGTTATTCCACCAAATATTGATTTCTGAACTCTTCCTAAGTTAAAACAGTATTGTGTTGTTTAAAAATGAATATGAACTTATTTTCTTTGCATTATTCGAGGTCTGACAACACTGCATCTTTTTTGTTATTTTGACCAGTTGTCATTTTCTGCAAATAAATGCTCTAAATGACAATATTTTTATTTGGAATTTGGGAGAAATGTTGTCAGTAGTTTATAGAATAAAACAAAAATGTTCATTTTACCCAAACACATACCTATAAATAGTAAAACCAGAGAAACTGATAATTTTGCAGTGGTCTCTTAATTTTTTCCAGAGCTGTATATATATATATATATATATATATATATATATATATTACATGAAACTTGTACTTTTTATATAGGTATATGTTATATATGTTATGGCGATTCTGCTGATGCAAATTAATGCTAATTCTATGTACACCTCCTAGTGGTTGATAGTGTGTTTAATTAATACACATCTTAGTTGTAGTACAAAATACAACAATTGATGAGGAGGATATATGTGTTTTTCTGACCCCGGCGGTTGCATCTTGTTTACGTTTACCCCTTGTCCTCTCTGAGTTTTTTTTTTTTCAGTGTTTTGGGAGGACGCAGGGCCTTGAAAACAAGTGGACGACAGCGCAGTGAGTAGACTTCCAAAACAAATGGCAGGCTATATCGGAAAAATTGATGTTTTCGACAGTAATACAGAAGGATGGATGATGTATACTGAGCGGATTGAGCAATATTTTGCTGTAAATGATATTGCAGATGAGAAGCGCGTCCCAGCCTTGTTAAGAGCTATGGGGGGAAAAGCGTATAGTTTATTAAGGAGTTTGACTGCGCCTGAGAAGCTGGCAAATAAAACATTCGCCGAAATAGTAAAAATAATGCAGGACCATTTGTCGCCAAAGCCACTGCTAATAGCTGAACGGTTTAGGTTTCACAAGTGAAACCAGTTCGAAGGTGAAGCAATCGCGTTTATGTAGCAGAGCTTAAGAAGCTTTCTGAACATTGCCAGTTTGGAGAGGGTCTAAACGATGCGTTACGCGATAGACTGGTCTGCGGCATTTTGCAAGAGAGCACACAAAAGAGGTTGCTAACGGAAGCAAACCTTACTTTCAAACGCGCAATAGAACTTGCAGTTTCAATGGAAACGGCTGCTAGAGATGCAACTGAATTACAGACAGGGGTTAAAGCTGCTGCTAATGTACACATAATGTGCAGAGCTGTAAAAAAAAGGCCAAATAAAAGAGACTATATCACAAGCAGATACATGCTATCGCTGTGGCAGAGGTTCACATATTGCCTCAGAATGTAGATTTAAGAACGAAACGTGCAGAAAATGAAACAAGCGCGGGCACATTCAAAGAGTTTGCCGTGCATGGAAAAACAAAGATAATGTGGAAGCAAGTCAGTGTGTTACTTACCGTAAGAAAAGCAGAAGTGTACAAGCAATTGAAGACACATCAAGTTCTGAAAGCGAAAGTGGATTGGCTAGCCTAGAAATCTGCAAAATGGTGGTGATAAAAACGCGATTTGGCTCACACCAGAAATAAATGGGAAGCCTGTGAAGATGGAGCTTGATACAGGCTCTGCAGTGTCAGTCATGTCTCAGCTCAAGTGGAAAAAGCACTTTAAGGACATGAAGTTGCACAAAACCACACTGTCACTGAAAACATACACTGGCGAAAGAATAAATCCCTTAGGAGTGACACCGGTGACAGTCTCATACAACAACCAAGAGTGTGTATTAGACTTGAATGTTGTTCAAAAAGGGGGACCTGCTCTCTGGGGACGTGATTGGCTACAAAAACTGAAAGTGGATTGGAAATCTATACATATCCTACGTCTCTCTCAGCCCGCCTCACAGTCAACTGAAGCCAAACTGAGTAAGATCCTGGAACAAGCAGCTCCAGTAGTTCAAGATGGTATCGGCACTCTCAAACAGATTAAAGGAAAAATTGTTATTACAGAAGGAGCTATGCCTAAATTCCACAAAGCTCGCCCTGTTCCATATGCTATTCGACCTAAAGTGGAGATGGATTTGAACAGGCTAGAAGATGCTGGAATTCTGTCCAAAGTGGATTGGAGCCCCTGGGCAACACCAATTGTGCCTGTGGCTAAAACAAATGGTGCTGTGAGAGTCTGTGGTAATTTTAAAGCCACCGTTAACCCTGTATTACAGGCAGAACAGTATCCGTTGCCACGTATTGAAGATATTTTTGCAAACCTATCAGGAGGACGTCGTTTTAGCAAGGTGGACCTCGCAGAAGCGTACCTTCAAATGGAAATGGAAGAAGACTCAAAGGTGTTCCTGACTATTAACACACACAAGGGTCTATATCGCTACAACAGACTTGTTTTTGGTGTGACTTCAGCTCCAGCAATATGGCAATATGTCTTACAAGGAGTTCCTGGCACGCAATGCTGTTTGGACGACATCATCGTCACTGTAGCGACAGATGAAAAACATCTGGAGAACCTTAAAAAGGTCTTACAGAGACTTGAGCACTATGGTCTGAGAGCCAAGCGTGAAAAGCGTGAGTTCTTCAAACTGTCTGTCATGTACTGCGGACACACTATTGATGGACAAGGTCTGCACAAGTGTGCGGATAAAATACAAGCAGTATTGGAAGTTCCACAACCACAAGATGTATCGCAGCTACGTTCGCTTTGGGGTTTTGTAAATTATTACAACTGATTCCTACCAAATTTAGCAACGGTGCTACACCCGCTAAACCAGCTGCTACAGATTGGACGTCGATGGCTGTGGATAAATGAGTGTAAACAAGCTTTTAAAAAGGCTAAGAGTTTGGTAACGTCCGACACCGTGCTGACCCATTACAACCCAGCTTTGCCTGTGAAGTTAGCTTGCGATGCCTCACCATATGGCATTGGTGCCGTAATTTCACATGACAGATGGCAGTGAAAGGCCAAATGCCTTCGCCTTCCGATCACTATTGGCTGCATATGCGCAGATAGACTGAGAAGCGCTGAGTCTCGTCTGGGGCGTGAAGAGATTCAATCAGTATCTCTATGGTAAGAGATTCACACTAGTGACAGACCACCAGCCGCTCATCTCCATATTTAATCCATGGAAGGGCATTCCTACAACTGCTGCTGTGCGCATGCAGCGATGGGCCTTATTTCTGAGTGGACACAGCTATGACATTGAATTTAAAAGAACTCTCAGTCACGCAAATGCTGACGAACTTTCTCGCTTGCCACTGCAGAATGCCACATCAACTATAGTGACCCACTGGATGTTTTCACTCTGACACAAATTGAAAGCCTTCCAGTAACATCGGCAATGATACAAAAGGAGACTAGGAGAGATGCTTTGCTGGCAAAAGTATTTGATGCCACACAACATGGCTGGTCACATCAACAGAAACCCCAGATGTTGCCATACTACCAACGACGGAATGAGCTGTCTATTAGTTCTTCTTGTCTCTTGTGGGGTATGAGGATTATCGTTCCTACAAAGCTACGGATGCAAGTACTGGAGGAGCTGCGTGTTGGACACTTGGGAGTGGTAGAAATGAAGTCATTGGCCAGAAGCTATGTTTGGTGGCCAGGAATAGATCAACAAATCGAAGAGCTCATAAAAGGCTGCTCAGGTTGCCAGCACATACAGAATGCACCTAGAGCTGCACCTCTGCACCCCTAGGAATGGCCAACCATTCCATGGCAAAGAATCCATATCAACTTTGCTGGTCCGTTCATGGGACAGATGTTCCTGGTCGTGGTCGATGCCTGCTCCAAGTGGCCGGAAGTATTCCTCATGAACACCACCACTGCGACACGCACAATTGATGTCCTATGGAGCCTTTTTGCCAGAACGGGTGTTCCAGAACAACTTGTGAGTGATAACGGACCACAATTCACAGCGGAGGAGTTTCAAATATTCTTGAAAAAGAATGGCATTAGACACATCACTTCAGTTCCTTACCATCCCGCCATGAATGGCTTGGCTGAAAGGTTCGTACAAACTCTCAAACAGGCATTTCGGGCAATGTCAGCGGAAGCAGACTCATTGCAACATAAACTTGCCAACTTCCTATTAGCGTACAGAAATGCTGCACCCCTGACCACTAACCAGACCCCTGCAATGATGTTCATGGGTCGAAACCTCAGTTCCAGATTGGATTTGTTAAAGCCGAACATCCGGAGATTAGTTCAGGATCGACAAGTGATGCAAGGAAGAAGTCGTCACAATAACAGTACAAGACAGTTGCAGATTGGTCAACATGTCATGGCACAGAACTACCGAGGAGAGCAGAAGTGGATCACTGCTACTGTCAAAGAAAGAAAGGGTCAGCTGTCCGACATAGTGGAGGTAGCTCCGCATGTTACCTGACATCGTCACATCGACCAGCTTCAGGCTGTTGTTTCTGTTGGAGAACCACCTACTCCTGTTGCTGTTCCATGAGGGCCTTCCGACATTGTTACATCTGAAGACAAGACACTGGAAATTATTTCAGTTATTTAGCTTTTCTGTTTGAAAAGTCGCTACACACCCTTAAAAAGTAGACAGAAGAAGCAGAAGAAGAAGAAGAAGAAGAAGAAGAAGAAGAAGAAGAAGAAGAAGAAGAAGAAGAAGAAGAAGAAGAATTATTTTACCTTAGTTTGACTTAACGTTGTGTATAAGGGGTATGTACTTTTTTTTCACATTTGATGTAAGAAAGTTTCAGACTTTTGATACTGGTACAGATGGTAATTCTAAGTGATTTAGTTTTGCCACTGCAACATGGTAAAAACAGCTAAACTCTTTGAGCTGTATAGAGACTCTCTGTACAAGTTTTTTCTATTTTGTACGAGGAACTACTGCTCCTCAAAATATAATATATATATATATATATATATATATATATATATATATATATATATATATATACACTACCGGTCAAAAGTTTTAGGACACCCCCCATTTTTCCAGTTTTTATTGAAATTTAAGCAGTTCAAGTCCAGTGAATAACCTGAAATGGTACAAAGGTAAGCGGTAAACTGCCAGAGGTTAAAAAAAAAAAAGTTTAGGTTACCAAAAACTGAAAAATAATGTACATTTCAGAGTTATACAAAAGGCCTTTTTCAGGGAACAAGTAATGGGTTAACAACTTACAGCTGTTCTGCAGCAATGGAAGTAAATTAAGCCTTGAAAGTTGATGCTAACAATTCCTACAGGTGTCCCAACTTTTGTTGATTACTTACAAACCCTCTGTCTGTATAAAAGCAGTGTTGGAACAGACTGTGTTACTACACCCTCTTAAGCATTATTTGGACAGTATTGTACTGCAGGAAGTAGTATATTGCTCTCATAATGGCAAGAAAAAGGCAATTAACAAAGGAAGACAGACAGACCATTATAACCCTTAAAAGTGTAGGTCTTTCCTTTAGAGAAATTGCAAAGAAAGCCAAGGTGTAAGTGAGTACAGTTTCCTACACCATCAAAAGGCATTTGGAAACTGGAGAAAACTCTGACAGGAAGAGGTCTGGCAGACCCAAAGCCACAACAGAATCAGAAGACAAGTTTCTGAGAGTCAACAGCTTGCGTGATAGGCGGCTCACAGGACAACAGCTTCAAGCACAGCTTAACACTGGTCGAAGTAAGCAAGTCTCAGTTTCAACAGTGAAGAGAAGACTTCGAGCTGCAGGTTTGACAGGTCGAGTGGCAGTAAGAAAGCCATTGCTAAGATGGCAAAATAAGAAAAAGAGGCTTGCCTGGGCCGTGAAGCACCGCCAGTGGACTACTGAAGACTGGAAGAAGGTCTTATGGACCGATGAATCAAAATTTGAAATCTTCGGTTCATCATGCAGGGTTTTTGTACGCCGTCGAGTAGGCGAAAGGATGGTTCCTCGGTGTGTGACACCAACTGTCAAACATGGAGGAGGAAGCGTGATGGTCTGGGGCTCTTTTGCTGGATCCAGAGTCAGCGACTTGCACAGAGTGAGTTGCACCCTGAACCAAAACTGCTACCACAGCATTTTGCAGCGCCATGCAATACCCTCTGGTATACGTCTAGTTGGTCAGGGGTTCATCCTACAGCAAGATAATGACCCAAAACATACCTCCAGGCTATGTCAGAACTACCTTAGAAGAAAAGAACAAGACGGTAGGCTTCAAATCATGGAATGGCCAGCACAGTCTCTAGACTTAAACCCCATCAAGCTGGTTTGGGATGAACTGGACAGAAGGGTGAAAGCAAAGCAACCTATAAGTGCAACACATTTGTGGGAACTTCTGCAACAGTGTTGGGAAGAACTTTCCGACCAATATTTGATTTCCATTGTAGAAAGAATGCCACGAGTGTGTTCGGCTGTTATATCTGCAAAAGGTGGCTACTTTGATGAGTCAAAAATTTAGATTAAATTTTGTTAAACAAAACGATTCCATGATTTCTTTATCTCCAATTGTTTATTTGTTCTATGCTTTAATTTCAGAGTACATTAAACTGCGTAAATTTCAATAAAAACTGGAAAAATGGAGGTGTTCTAAAACTTTTGACCGGTAGTGTATATATATATATATATATAATATATATAGTGAGAGTGTAGTCCTGGAAAGCAAAGGACTACACCTCCCAGGTCACAGGCTGAAAAGCCTTCATTTCTTAAATTGTTTTATTAGTAATTATCCCCTGCACCTGGCTATCATTGTAAATTAGCGCCAGATGCAGGGTATTTAAAGAAAACAGCCAGGCTGTTCTGGGCTGCTGAAGACTGAAGAGCCTAGTTGGGAGTGTTCAACCGTAAAGAAGAAGAAGAAGAAGAAGAAGAAGAAGAAGAAGAAGAAAAAAGGTAGTGTTAAACCTGGTGTAGTGTTTTGTGTAAAGCTGTGTTTATTTTGTTTTGTTTTGTGTTCAGGTAAGCAGCTTAGCTGTCCTGTTTTAGAGTTAGGTTCCTGTGTTGTGTTTAGTTCGTGCTCATTAGAGCTAGGTGTTTATTTGGTTTGTGTTGTTAAAAAAATAGCGCGTGTCCTGGGTCTATTTTTAAAGGGTCAAAGAACCCGAGTGGTGCAAGCTCAGTTATAATTTGTGTGTGTGTGTGTGTATGTGTGTATACAGTGCCTTGCATAAGTATTCACCCCCCTTGGACTTTTCCACATTTTGTAGTGTTACAACCTGGAATTAATGGATTTAATTGGGATTTTTACCATTTGATTTACACAACATACTTAACACTTTGAAGGTGCGTCAATACTTGGTAGAAGCACCTTTGGCAGCAATTACAGCTGTGAGTCTTTTTGGGTAAGTCTCTACCAGCTTTACACATCTGGATCCTGCAATTTTTGCCCATTCTTCTTGGCAAAATTGCTCAAGCTCTGTCAAGTTGGATGGGGATCATTGGTGAACAGCAATTTTCAAGTCTTGCCACAGATTCTCAATCAGATTGAGGTATGGGCTTTGACTGGGCCATTCTAAGACATTCAGGTTCTTGTTTTTAAACCACTCCAGTGTAGCTTTGGCTGTGTGTTTAGGGTCATTGTCCTGCTGGAAGGTGAACCTCCGCCCCAGTCCCAGGTCTCTTGCAGACTGAAACAGGATTTCCTCTAGAATTTCCCTATATTTGGCTCCATCCATCTTGCCCTCAGTCCTGACCACTTTCCCAGTACCTGCCGATGAAAAGCATCCCCGTAACATGATGCTGCCATCACCATGCTTCACCGTGGGGATGGTGTTCTCAGGGTGATGAGCATTGTTGGCTTTGCGCCACACATAGCATTTTGCGCTAAGGCCAAAAAGTTCAATTTT
This sequence comes from Huso huso, assembly GCA_036884735.1. NCBI lineage: Eukaryota > Metazoa > Chordata > Actinopteri > Acipenseriformes > Acipenseridae > Huso > Huso huso. Next base: position 7,938,184 of record CM072710.1, read on the forward strand.
GGTCTCATCAGACCAGAGAACCTTTTTCCACATGTTTGCTGTGTCTCCCACATGCCTTTTGGCAAAATCCAAACGGGATTTGATATGGGTTTTTTTCAGCAATGGCTTTCTTCTCGACACTCTTCCATAAAGCCCAGCTTTGTGGAGCGTCCGGGTTATAGTTGTCCCATGGACGGTTTCTCCCATCTCAGCTGTGGATCTCTCCAGCTCCTTCAGAGTTACCATTGGCCTCTTGGTTGCTTCTCTGACTAATGCCTGGTCACTGTGTTTTGGTGGATGGCCTTCTCTAGGCAGAGTTGCGGTTGTGCCATATTCTTTCCATTTTTTAATCATGGATTTAATGGTGCTCCGGGGGATGTTCAAAGTTTGGGATATTTTTTTATAACCCAACCCTGATTGGTGCTTCTCCAGAACTTTATCCCGGACTTGTTTTGATAGCTCCTTGGTCTTCATGATGCTGTTTGTTTAGATATGCTCTCTAACAAACTCTGGGGCCTTCCAGAAACAGGTGTATTTAATCTGAGATCATATGACATTTTAATCATACAGGTGACATTTTTAATTGCAGGCAATTGGTTGCACCAGAGGTGGGTGAATAATTATTATGCAATCAAGACTTTTCAGTTTTTTATTTGTAAATAATTTTGAAAAAGATGTAGATTTTTTTCCCCACTTCAACATTATGGACTATTTTGTGTAGATCAGTGACAAAAACTAATTAAATCCATTTTAATTCCAGGTTGTAACACTACAAAATGTCCAAGGGGGGTGAATACTTATGCAAGGCACTGTATATAGATATATATATATATATATATATATATATATATATATATATATATATATATATACACACACACACACACACACATACAGATGCGGTACAGAACAAGTGCTCAAACAATAATTCAAAAACCAAAGGCGAAAGTAAAAAGGAAAATAAAACACAGTAACAAAACTACAAATAAAAGGTGCTGCACTTCGGCAGCGTTACCTCAGCCGTCGCTAGCCGCACGGCCCGGGTCTCCGTCCTACTCTGACCGTCTCCTCAGTCTACCCTAGATCTACACAGGGGGTCTGCCCACGGGTTCCCCACTAATATTAAGTTTCTTTTCTTTATCTTTTCCGTTTTCTTTTTGGTCCTGGTTTTCTCTCAGTCCCGGCTGTTCTCAGCTCTCAACCCGAGCTCCCGTACTTCCCGGTACGTCTTTTAAAAGGGCAGATCTGAGGAAACAGCAGAGTATTATTTTATAGGGTAAACAATCCCATTAAAGCCCGCCTCCCAGCCACTCAGAGAGGGGGAAAGCGCACACACCCTCTTCCCCACCTCTCCGTGTCACCGCCATGACTGGCAGGCTGACCCCACGGGACTGCCGCCCCTTCCTGCAGCATCGTGCATGCGTCAGATGGCCAGTCCAGATCTCTCCCTGTTACACTCCTCTTTGAATGTTCTCTTGCTGTTATAATATTGTAAAAATATTTTGGAATTGGTTTTAGCCCCCTTAGCAATATTGATTTCTATCTCTCTCTTGGCTTTTCTAACTTCCTTTTTGACTTGTGTTTGCAGTTCCAAGTACTCTTTCTGTGTACTTTGTTTTTGGTCCCTTTTAAACGCTCTGTAAAGTGCCTTTTTTCGCTGAATATTTTTTTTAATTGATCTATTAAACCATTTTGGCCATTTTGTTTTAGATTTAGATTTGTCTACTTTTGGGATGTAATTGTATTGTGCCTCTAATACTACATTTAAAAAAAAAACAGCCATACTTTTTCTGTGGATGTTTTTGTCTATTTTACTCCAATCTACTTCTGTTAGTCTCCGTTTCATACCTTCATAGTTTGCTTTTCTAAAATTGTAAACCTTAGCTTTAGTCATTACTTTTGGGGTTTTAAAAAAACTTAAAATGAGACCATGTTGTGGTCTGAGTTTGTCAATGGCTCTCTGACCTCTGTTTTAGTTATTCTGTCTTCGTTATTTGAAAAGACTAAATCAAGACATGCCTCCCCTCTAGTTGGTGCCTTGACAAATTGCGTAAGGAAGCAGTCATTTGTCATTTCCACCATTTCAGTTTTGTCCGTCGTGCTCCCCACCAGGTTCTCCGATTTTATATGGGGGAAGTTGAAATCCCCCATTAGTATGGCTTCTCCTTTTCTACACGCATTTCGAATGTCATTGTATAACAGATTATTTTGCTCGCGTCTGAATTTGGCGGTCTATAGCATGCTCCTATTATTATGCCCTTTAAATTTTTGTCCATTATTCTGACCCATGTTGATTCAGCGTTGTTTTTTTTGTCCTGATTTAACACCTGGGCTTGAAGACTATTTCTTATGTATAGCGCTACCCCTCCGCCTCTTCTGTCCTGCCTGTCTTTCCTATACAGTGTGTACCCACTAATATTATATTCGTCTCCATCACTCTCAGACAACCAAGTTTCTGTAACACCTATCACATCGTAGTTACTTGTTAGTGCAGTTGCTTCAAGTTCTAACATTTTGTTTCTGAGACTTCTAGCATTAAGATAAATACATTTAATAGTTGTCTTACCTGAGTTGTTGCCCTTGTTTTGATGTGGTCTCCCTTCTGTTTTTTTGTTTTCTCCCCCCTTTCTAGTTTAAATGCTTCTGGACCTCCTCAAGGATCCTTTCTCCGAGTAGATTGGTTCCCTTTCTGTTTAAGTGCAGTCCGTCCCACCTATGTAGATAATCCTTGTTGTAGAATGTGCTCCAATGTTCAAGAAAGGTGAAGCCTTCCTGTGTGCACCATGATTTCAGCCACACATTTTGATTTTGTATTTCCAGCTGTCCATATGTTCCTTTGAAAGGTGCCGGCAGTATCCCAGAAAATACCACAGTTTTAGTCTTGTCTTTTAAACGACAACTGCCACTTTCCCAGGGCGCTCGCGGGGCCCCAGCGACCCTGTGTGGTGTCCAAGTGGCTCGCCAATTGATACCTGCCACCTTCCCAGCGTGCACGGGCCCCAGCGACCTTGTGCGGGGAACCAGCAGCTCACCAATCGATGCCCAGCGTGCGCACGGGCACCAGCAACCCCAAGCGGGGTCCTAGCGGCTCGCCAAACGATACCCAGTGCACGCACTGGCACCAGCGACCCCATGCAGGGTCCCAGCAGCTCACCAAACGATACCTGCCACATTCCCACCGCGCGCATGGGCCCCAGCGTCCCTGTGCCGTGTCACAGCAACTCCCCAAAAGATACCTGCCACATTCCCACCACCCCCACGGACCCAGCGACCCCGAGCGGCATCCCAGCAGATCATCAAACGATACCTGCCACCTTCCCACCGAGCACGGGCCCCAGGGACCCCGTGTGTGGTCCCAGCAGCTCGCCAGACGATACCTGCCACCTGCCCACTGCGTACACAGGCCCCAGCGACCCCGTGTGGGGTCCCAGCAGCTAGGCAAACAATACCTGCCACTTTGCCACCGTGCGCACGGGGCCCAGTGACACCGTGCAGGGTCCCAGCGGCTCGCCAAACAATAGCTGACACCTTACCAGCGCACGCACTGGCCCCAGCGACCCGGGCAGGGTCCCAGCGGCTCGCCAAACGGTACCTGCCACCTTCCAAGGGCGCGCACAGGTCCCAGCGACCCCTTGCGGGGTCCCAGCGCTTCTCCAAACGATACCTTCCACCATGCCAGCGCACGCACGGCCCCAGCGACCCCGTGCAGGGTCCCAGCAGCACGCCAAACAATACCTGCCACCTTCCCAGACCGCGCACGGGCCCCAGCGACCCAGTGCGGAGTCCCAGCATCTCGCCAAACGATACCTGTCACCTCCAAAGCACGTGCACGGGCCCTGCGACCCCGGGCAGGGTCCCAGCGGCTCACCTAATGATACCTGTCACCTTCCCAGTGTGTGCACGGGCATCAGCAACGCCGTGCGGGGTCCCAGCAGCTCGCTAAACGTTCCCCAGCGCACAGACTGGCCCCAGCGACCTCTTGCGAGGTACCAGCGGCTCGCCAAACGATACCTACCACCTTCCCAGCGCGCGGACTGTGTGGGGTCCCAGCGGCTTGACAAAACAATACCCAGCGTGCGGACTGTTCCCAGCGACCCCGTATGGGGTCCCAGCATCTCGCCAAACGATACCTGCCCCCTCCAAAGTGCGTGCACGGGCCCTGCAACCCCATGCAGGGTCCCAGCGGCTCGTCAAACGATACCTGCCCTCTTGCAAGCACGAGCACAGATCCCAACGACCCCGTGCCGAGTCCCAGCAGCTCGTCAAAGGGCCCCAGCGACCTCTTGCGTGGTCCCATCAGCTTGCCAAACGATACCTGCCACCTTCCCAGTGCGCGGACTGGCCCAGTGACCATGTGTGGGGTCACAGCGGCTCCCCAAATGATACCTGCCACCTTCACAGCGCGCACACGGGCCCCAGCGACCCGTGTGTGATCTCAGCGGCTCACCTAATAATACCTGTCACCTTCCCAGTGTGTGCACGGGCATCAGCGAAGCCGTGTGGGGTCCCAGCGGCTAGCTAAATGATACCTGCCACCTTCCCAGCGTGCACACTGGCCCCAGCGACCCCGTGCGGGGTCCCAGCCACCCCGTGTGGCATCCCAGCAGCTCGCTAAATGTTCCCCAGCGTACAGACTGGCCCCAGCGACCTCTTGTGGGGTCCCAGCGGATCGCCAAACACTACCCAGGGCGCACACGTGCCCCAGTGAACCCGTGCGAGCTACCAGCAGCTCGCCAAATGATACCTACCACCTTCCCAGCGTGCGGACTGTGCGGGGTCCCAGCGGCTTGCCAAACAATACCCAGCGTGCGGACTGGTCCCAGCGACCCCGTATGGGGTCACACCGGCTCGCCAAACGATACCTGCTGCCTTGCCAGCACGCACATGGGCACCAGTGACCCCATGCAGGGTCCCAGCAGCTCGCCAAACGGTATCTGCCACCTTTCCAGCGCGCACACGGGCCTCAGCAACCCTGTGCCGGGCCCCAGTGGTTCACCAAACGATACCTGCCACCTTCCTAGCTCGTGCACGGGCGGCAGCGACCTCTTGCGTGGTCCCAGCGGATCGCCAAACGATACCCAATGCATGCACGTGCTCCAGCGACCCAGTGCGTGGTCCCAGCGGCTCGCCAAACAATACCTGTCACCTTCCCAGTGTGTGCGCGGGCATCAGCGACGCCGTGCGGGGTCCCAGCAGCTCGCTAAATGTTCCCCAGCACACAGACTGGCCCCAGCGACCTCTTGCGAGGTACCAGCGGCTCGCCAAACGATACCTACCACCTTCCCAGCGCGCGGACTGTGCGGGGTCCCAGCGGCTTGACAAAACAATACCCAGCATGCGGACTGGTCCCAGCGACCCCGTATGGGGTCCCAGCATCTCGCCAAACGATACCTGCCACCTCCAAAGCGCGTGCACGGGCCCTGCAACCCCATGCAGGGTCCCAGAGGCTCGCCAAACGATACCTGCCCTCTTGCAAGCACGAGCACGGACCCCAACGACCCCGTGCCGAGTCCCAGCGGCTCGTCAAAGGGCCCCAGCGACCTCTTGCGTGGTCCCAGCAGCTTGCCAAACGATACCTGCCACCTTCCCAGTGCGCGGACTGGCCCAGTGACCATGTGTGGGGTCACAGCGGCTCCCCAAATGATACCTGCTACCTTCACAGCGCGCACACGGGCCCCAGTGACCCCGTGTGTGATCTCAGCGGCTCACCTAATAATACCTGTCGCCTTCCCAGTGTGTGCACGGGCATCAGCGAAGCCGTGTGGGGTCCCAGCGGCTAGCCAAATGATACCTGCCACCTTCCTAGCGTGCACACTGGCCCCAGCGACCCCGTGCGGGGTGCCAGCCACCCCGTGTGGCATCCCAGCAGCTCGCTAAATGTTCCCCAGCGTACAGACTGGCCCCAGCGACCTCTTGTGGGGTCCCAGCGGATCGCCAAACACTACCCAGGGCGCACACATGCCCCAGTGAACCCGTGCGAGCTACCAGCAGCTCGCCAAATGATACCTACCACCTTCCCAGCGTGCGGACTGTGCGGGGTCACACCGGCTCGCCAAACGATACCTGCCGCCTTGCCAGCACGCACATGGGCCTCAGCAACCCTGTGCCGGGCCCCAGCGGATCGCCAAACGATACCTGCCACCTTCCCAGTGTGCGCGCGAGCCCCAGCGAACCCGTGCGGGATACCAGTTACTCGCCAAACGATACCTGCCTCCTTCCCAGTGCACGGAATGGCCCAGTGACCACGTGTGGGGTCACAGCGGCTCCCCAAGCGATACCTGCCACCTTCACAGCGTGCGCACGGGCCCCAGCGACCCCGTGCATGGTCCCAGCGGCTCACCTAATGATACCTGTCGCCTTCCCAGTGTGTGCACAGGCCCCAGCAACCCTGTGCAGGGTACCAGTTACTCGCCAAAAGATAACAGCCACCTTCCCAGTGCGCACGTACCCCAGCGACCCCGTGCGAAGTACTAGCGTCTTGCCAAACGATACCTGCCACCTTTCCAGTGAGCTGACTGGCCCAGCGATCATGTGTGGGGTCACAGCGGCTCCCCAAACGATACCTGCCACCTTCAAAGCATGCGCATGGGCCCCAGCGACCCAGTGCGGTGTCCCAGCAGCTCGCCAAATGATACCTACTACCTTCCCAGTGCGCGAATGGGACCCAGCGACCCAGTGTGGGGTACCAGCTACTCGCCAAACGGTACCTGCTACCTTCCCAGCATGCACACGGGCCCCAGCGACCCCATGGGGTGTTAAAGCTGCTCGCCAAACGATACCTGCCATCTTCCCAGCGCAAGCACGGAACCCAGCAACCCCGTGCCGTGTCCTCGCAACTCGCTAAATGACACCTGCCACCTTTGCAGCAAGCGCAAGGGCCCCAGAACCCCATGCGGGGTCCCAGTGGCTAGCCAAACGATACCTGCCACCTTGTCACCATGCACACGTGCCCCAGCGACCCTGTGCGTGTTCCCAGCAGCTCGCCAAACGATACCTGCCACCTTCCCAGCAGGCGGACTGGCCCAAGCGACCCCGTGCTGGGTCCCAGCGGCTCGCCAAACGATACCTGCCACATTCCCAGTGCGCGCACGAGCCCCATCGAAGACGTGCAGGGTCCCAGCGGATCGCCAAACGATACCCAGCGCGTGCACGTACCCCAGCAACCCCGTGCGGGGTACCAGCAGATCGCCAAATGATACCTGCCACTTTCCCCGCGCGTGGACTGGCCCAAACAACCCTGTGCGTGGTCCCAGCGGCTCACCAAATGATACCTGCCGCGCGCACATGCCCCAGCGAACCCGTGGGAGGTACCAGCGGCTCGCCATACGATGCCTGCCACCTTCCCATCGTGCACACGGTGCCCAGCGACTTTGCTCGGAGAACCAGCGGCTCGCCAAACGGTCCCGGTCACCTCCCCATCGCACACGGTGCCCAGCGACTTCGCGTGGGGTCCCAGCGGCTCACCAAATGGTCCCTGGTACCTCCCCAGTGCACGCACGGGGCCCAGCGACTTTCCTCGGGGTTCCAGCAGCTCGCCAAATGGACCTTGGCACCTCCCCAGAGCGCGCAGGATGCCGAGTAACCCAGGCGCGTGGTCCCAGCGGCTCGCCAAATGGTCCCTGGCACCTCACAAGCACACGCACAGGCCCCAGCAACTTCACGCGGGGTCCCAGTGTACCGCCAAACGGTCCATGGCACCACCCCAGTGTGCACATGGGGCTCAGAGACCCCGCACAGGGTCCCAGCGCCTCGGCAAACGGTCCCTGGCACCTCCCCAACGTGTGCACGGGGCCCAGCCACTTCGCGCGGGGTGCTAGCGGCTCACCAAATGGTCCCTGGCACCTCCCCAGCATGCGCAAGGGCTCCAGCAACTACGAGCGGGGTCCCAGCGGCGCGCCAAATGGTCCCTGGCACCTCCCCAGCGTGCGCACTGGGCCCAGTGTCCCCGCGCGGGGTCCTAGTGGCTCGCAAATGGTCCCTGGCACCACCCCAACATGCGCAAGGGCTCCAGCAACCACGAGCGGGGTCCCAGCGGCTCGCTAAATGGTCCCTGGCACCTCCCCAGCGGCCCACGCAGGGTCCCAGCGGCTCGCCAACACTACCTGGCACTATCCTAAGCACATGCACGGGGTCCAGCGACTTCTGGCGGAGTCCCAGCGGCTCGACAAACTGCCCCTGTCACCTCCCCATCGCGCACGGGCCCCAGCAACTTTGCGCTGTGTCCCAGCGGCTCTCCTAATGGTCCTTGGCACCTCCCCAGCACATGCACGGGCTCCAGCGACCCTGCGCGGGGTCCCAGCAGCTCGCCAAATCGTCCCTGGCACCTGCCCCGCATGCGCACGGGTCCCAGCGGCTTGCCAAATGTGCCCTGGCACCTCACCAGCACGCTCACGGACCCCAACGACTTTCCTTGGGGTTCCAGCAGCTCGTGAAATGGTCCCTGGCACCTCACCAGCACACGCACAGGCCCCAGCAACTTCGAGCGGGGTCCCAGCAGCTCGCCAAACAGTCCCTGGCACCTCCCCAGTGAGTGCATGGGGCACATCGACTTCGGGTGGAGTCCCAGCGGCTCAAACGGTCCATGGCACTGCCCCAGTGCGTGCACGGTGCTCAGTGACCCCAAGACAGGGTCCCAGCGACGGGTCCCCAGTGACTCCAGCAACCACGAAGGGGGGTCCCAGCGGCTCAACAAATGGTCCCTGGCACCTCCCGCGTGCACGCGCCCCAGTGACACCCAGGGCTCAGGTCCCTGACTTCCCGAAGCGGAGTCCCAGCGGTCCCAGCAGCTCAAACGGTCCATGGCACCACCCTAGTGAGTGGACGGGGCTCAGTGATCCCGCACAGGGTACCAGCGGCTCGGCAAACGGTCCCTGGCACCTCCCCAGCATGTGCACGGGGCCCAGCGACTCGCCAAATGGTACCTTGCACCTCCCCAGGACGCGCATGGGCTCCAGCGACCCTGCGCGGGGTCCCAGCTTCTTGCCAAATCGTCCCTGGCACCTCACCAGCATACTCACGGTCCCCAGCGACTTTCCTCGGGGTTCCAGCAGCTCGCCAAATGGACTCTGGCACCTCCCCAGCGCGCACGGTGCTCAGTGACCCCGCACAGGGTCCCAGCGCCTCGGTAAGCGGTCCCTGGCACCTCCCCAGCATGTGCACAGGGCCCAGCGGCCCGCCAATTGGTCCCTGGCACCTCCCCAGCATGGGCAAGGGCTCCAGCAACCACAAGCGGGGTCCCAGTGACTCGCCAAATGGTCCCTGGCACCTCCCCAGCGCACGCACTGGGCCCAGAGACCCCGCGCGGAGTCCCAGCGGCTCGCCAAATGTTTTCTGTCACCTCCACAAGACGCGCAAGGGCCCCAGCAACATGTCGCGGGGTCCCAGCGGCTCGCCAAATGGTCCCTGTCACCTCCCCAGTGCGCGCACGTGCCACAGCGACTTCATGCGGGGTCTCAGCGGTTCAACAAACTGTCCCTGGCAGCTCCCCAGCGCGCTCTGGGCCCTGAGTCCCCGCGCGAGGTCCCAGCGGCTCTCCAAAGACTTCCTGGCATCTCCCAAGGGCGTGCACAGGGCCCAGCGACTTATGACGGAGTCCCCAGCAGCTCGACAAATGGTCCATGGCACCACCCCAGTGCAAGCACAGGGCTCAGTGACCCCGCGTGGGGTCCCAGCGACTCGACAAACGGTCCCTGGCACCTCCATAGCATGCGCACCGGCCCTAGCGACCCCACGCGGGGTCACAACGACTCGCCAAACAGTCCCGGGCACCTCCCAAGCGACTTCTGGCGGAGTCCCAGCGGCTTGCTTAATGGTCCCTGGAACCTCCCCAGCGAGTGCACGGGGCACAGCGACTTCGGGTGTAGTCCCAGCGGCTCAAACGGTCCATGGCACCACCCCAGTGCGCGCACTGTGCTCAGTGACCCCGCACAGTGCTCAGTGACCCCGCACAGTGTCCCAGTGCCTCGGCAAACGGTCCCTGGCACCTGCCCAGCGTGCGGACGGGGCCCAGCCACTTCGCGCGGGGTCCCTGCGGCTCGCCAAATGGTCCCTGACCCCTCCCCAGCGCACGCATGTGGCCCAGCGGTTTGCCAAATGGTCCTTGGCACCTCCCCAGCACGAGCACTGGGACCAGCGACCACACGTGGGGTCCCAGCGGCTCGCCAAAATGTCCCTGGCACCTCCCCAGCACGCGCACGGGACCCAGCGACCCCGCCAAATGGTCCCTGGCACCTCACCAGCACACGCACGGGACCCAGCGGCTCGCCAAATGGTCCCCTGCACCTCCCCAGCACGCGCATGGGCCCCAGCGGCTCGCCAAATGGTCCCTGGCACCACCCTAGTGCGCGCACGGGATCCAGCGACCTCGCACGGGGTCCAAGCGGCTCACTGAATGGTCCCTGGCACCTTCCTAGCCCGTGTACGGGCACCAACGACCGCGTACAGAGTCTGAGCGGCGTGCCAAACGGTCGCTAGCACCTCCCCAGCACGCACACGGTGTCCCTGCGGCTCGCCAAATGGTCCCTGTCACCTCTGCAGAGCGCGCACGGGCCCCAGAGACTCTACGCGGGGTCCGAGCGGCTCACCAAACGGTCCCTGGCACGTCCCCAGCGAATGCACGGTCTCCAGCAACCTCGCGCAGGGTCGCAGCGGTTCGCCAAAATGTCCCTGTTACCTCCCTAGTGCGCGTATGGGGCCCAGTGACACACGGGGTCCGAGCGACTCGCCAAATGGTCCTTGGCACCTCCCCACCACGAGCACTGGGACCAGCGACCCTGTGCGGGGTACCAGTGGCATGCCAAACGGTCCCAGGCACCTCCCCAGCACTCGCACGGGACCCAGCGACCCCGCGCGGGGTCCCAGGGGCTCGCCAAATGGTCACTGGCACATACCTAGAACGCGCATGGGCCCCAGCGACCCCGCGCAGGGTCCCAGCGGCTCGCCAAATGGTCCATGGCTACTCCCCAGCGCGCGCTCGGGGCCCAGCGACTCCGGGCGGGGTACCAGCGGCATGCCAAACGGTCCCAGGCACCTCCCGAGCATGCGTACGGTGCCCAGCGACCCCACGCGGGGTCCCAGCAGATCGCCAAACGGTCCCTGGTACCTCCCCAGTGCACGCACTGGGCCCAGTGACCCCACACGGGGTCCCAGCAGCTCGCAAAATGGTCCCTAGCACCTCCCCACCTCGCGCAGGGTCGCAGCGGTTCGCCAAAATGTCCCTGTTACCTCCCCAGTGCGCGGTGGGGGCCCAGTGACACTCACGGGGTCCGAGCGACTGCCAAATGGTCCCTGGCACCTCCCAGCACGCAGCGCGCTGGGTGCCCAGCGACCCGTGAGACGGGGTCCCAGCAGCTCGCTAAACGGTCCATGGTACCTCCCCGGTGCACGCACTGGGCCCAGCGACCCCACACGGGGTCCCAGCGGCTCGCCAAAATGTCCCTGGCAGCTCCCCAGCACGCGCACGGGACCCAGCGGCTCGCCAAATGGTCCCTGGCACCTCCCCAGCACACGCACGGGACCCAGCGACCCCGCGCAGGGTCCCAGCAGCTCGCCAAATGGTCCCTGGCACCTCTCCAGCACGAGCACTGGAACCAGCGACCCCACGCGGGATCCCAGCAGCTCACCAAACGGTCCCTGGTACCTCCCCAGTGCACGCACTGGGCCCAGCGACCCCACACGGGGTCCCAGCAGCTCGGAAAATGGTCCCTAGCACCTCCCAGCAGGGAGGGCCCCAGCGACCATTTGGGGTCCCAGCGGCTCGCCAAAATGTCCCTGGCACCTCCCCAGCATGTGCACTGGGCCCAGCGACCGCACGCGGGGTACCAGCGTCTCGACAAATGGTCCCTGGCACCTCCCTAGTGCATGCACGGGCCAAGCTACACCCGCGCAGGGTCACTGGGCCCCGTGCGAGCACTGGGGAGGTGCCAGGGACAGTTTTGCTTGCTGATTGGACCCCAAGCGAAGTCGCTGGGCCCAGTGCGTTTGCTGGGGATGTGCCAGGGACCATTTGGCGAGCCGCTGGGACCTCGTGCCGAGTCACTGGCCCAGTACGCGTGCTGGGGAGGTGCCAGGGACCATTTTGCCAGCCGCTCAGACCCCGCACACGGTCGCTGGTGCCCGCGCGTGCGCTTAAGAGGTGCCAGGGACCATTTGGCGAGCTGCTGGGACCCCGCGTGGTCGCTGGGCGCAGTGCGCGCGCTGGGGAAGTGCCAGGGATATTATGGCAAGCCTCTGGGACCCCACGCTTGTTCGCTGGGGCCTGTGCGTGCGCTAGGGAGGTGCCAGGGATCCTTTGGTGAGCCGCTCGGACCCCGCGCGGGGACTCTTGGCCCCGTGCGCGTGCTGCGGATGTGCCAGGGTCCATTTGCGAGCCGCTGGAGCCCCGCGCAGGGTCGTTGGGCCCAGTGGTTGTGCTGGGGAAGTGCCAGGGACATTTTGGAAAGCCGCTGGAACCCCGCGCGTGGTCACTGGTGCTCGTACGTGCGCTGGGGAGGTGCCAGGGACCAGTTGGTGGGCCGCTGGGCCCCGTGCGTGCACTGGGGAGGAGCCAGGGACATTTTGGCGAGCCGATGGGACCCCAAGCGGGGTCACTGGGGCCAGTGCGTGCTAGGGAGGTGCCAGGGACCATTTGGCGAGCCGCTTAGACATTGCGCGAGGTCGCAGGAGACCGTGCGTTCTCTGGGGAGGTGCCATGGACCCTTTGGCTAGCCGCTCGGAACCTGCGCTGGGTCTCTGGGGCCCTTGCGCGTGCTGGGGAGGTGCCAGGGACCATTTGGTGAGTCGCTCGGACCCTGCGCGGGGTCACTGGGCCCCGTGCGCGCCCTGGGTGGGGCCAGGGACCGTTTTGCGAGCCGCTTGGACCCCGTTTGGGGTCGCTAGTGTCCGTGCGCGCGCTGCGGAGCTGTCAGGGATCATTTGGCGACACGGACCCCGGTGGGGCCCCTTGGCGGATGTGCCAGGGACCATTTGGTGAGCCGCTAGGACCCCGCGTGAGGTCACTGGCCCCAGAGCGAGCGCTGGGGAGTTGCCAGGGACATTTTGGTAAACCGCTTTTGAACCTACGCGGTCGCAGGGGCCAGTGCGTGCGCTGGGAAGGTGCCAGGGAACATTTGGCGAGCCGCTTGGATCCTGCACGAGGTCACTGGAGACCGTGCGTTTGTTGGGGAGGTGCCAGGGACCATTTGTTCGGGGTCGCTGGGCCCGGTGAGCACCCTAGGGAGGTGCCAGGGACAGTTTGGCAAGCCGCTTGGACTACGCGCAAAGTCGCTGATGTTCTTGCGCGTGCTGGAGAGGTGCCAGGGACCATTTGGTAAGCCGCTGGGGCCCCATGCGCACACTCGGGAGGTGCCAGGGACCTTTTAGCGTGCCGCTGGGACACCGCATGAAGTCGCTGGGGCCCATGCTCTCGCTGGGGAGGTGACAGGGACCGTTTAGCGAGCCACTGGGACTCCGCGTGGGGTCTCTGGGCCCCATGGGCGGACTGGGGAAGTGCCAGGGACGGTTAGGCAAGCCACTGGGACCCCGCGCAGTCGCTTGGGGCCATGCGCGTGCTGGGAAGGTGCCAGGGACCATTTGGCGAGCCACTGGCATTGTGGCTTAGTTGGTTAAAGCACCTGTCTTGTAAAAAGGAGATCCTGGGTTTGAATCCCAGCAGTGCCTCTATCATTTCGTCTCCCAAAGGTAAATGCATACCACCTTCTTCTAAAACACTAACTAATCCAAAAAAACACAAGTAAACATTTACAAGTCTGGCAGGACTCAACCCCGCAACCTTTGCGTCACATCACACAGCCAGTCTAGAAGTCCATCACGCTATTCATTGCGCCACAGAGCCAGGCACTGTTGAAACTGGCACGGCAAAGTTGAGGTAAAAAAAAAAAAATTTCAGGATGGAAAGCAAAGCACGCTTACCCTGGAAATCAAAGAGGCCAGTTGCACAAAGCAAGGATTCAGTGACAATAGGGGATGTAGCTCAGTGGTAGAGCGCATGCTTTGTATGTATGAGGCCCAGGGTTCAATCTCTGGCATCTTCAGGTGGTATTTCTTTACCCCGTTCTTCCATGAAATCACAATTTGTTGTTTATTAAAAACTCTCTTCCATCACCCAGCCCTTTCTGGTTTCATTCATTCAATCTATCTATCTATCTATCTTTTGATTTATAAATGTCAATATTATTTATTTTATTAATCACTATCTAACTTTTGATTCATAATTATAAACATATATATATATATATTTTTTTCTCTATCTATATTTTGATTTCTAAAAATAAATATTATTTTTTACCTCTTTCCTTCTCTCTATCCATCCATCTATTAGCCATACCATTACAAAAAAGGTCTTTTTATCTAAAAATAAATATTATTATTTTTAACTTTCTCCTTCTCTCTATCCATCCATCTATTAGCCATGCCATTACAAAAAAAAAGTCTTCTTATCTTCTCCGTTTCACATGATTAATGTTGTCATTGAAGCTAAATTAATCAGAATAACAGGACCAGAGGGAGACACAAAAGAGATATGCTCCAGGAGCCGGTTCTTCAAAACTTGTAATCTGGATCGTTTTGATCCATTTGTTCAGAAAATGTCACTGCTGGATTATCCATATTATGAATAATTGCGATTAAAAAGTCCAGCATTTTAAAAAGTAATCTCGATCACAAAATATAGGATTGCAAATCCAGATAATTTGTATCCAGATTACAAGTTTTGAAAAAGCAGCTCCCGGTGAGCCTCCAACTCACAACCGCAGCATCCTGCCGTATAAGTACCACACACAAAACAAGTGCACCACATGGAGCACCGTGAGGAGATCTCAGAAAAATTGAGGGAAGCTGTCAAAACAAAATAACCTTACTGTCCACCAAGTCCTGGGACAGTTTTGTAGACCTTCAGTTTAGCACACCGAGCAGCTGGCAAGTGTGGGGCATTGCGGCTTAGATGGTTAAAGCACCTGCCTTGTAAACAGGAGATCCTGGGTTTGAATCAAATTAATCCAAAAAAACACACGTAAACATTTACAACTCTGGCGGAACTCAAACCCGCAACCTTTGCATCACACTACACAGCCAGTCTAAAAGTCCAACACACTATCCATTGCGCCACAGAGCCCTGCACTGTTGTAACTGGCACGGCAAAGTTGAGGTAAAAAAACACACACATTTCAGGATGGAAAGCAAAGCACACAGCTTACCCTGGAAATCAAAGGGGCCAGTTGCACAAAGCAAGGACTCAATGCCAACAGGGGATGTAGCTCAGTGGTAGAGCGCATGCTTTGCATGTATGAGGCCCCGGGTTCAATCCCCGGCATCTCCAGGTGGTATTTCTTTACCCCGTTCTTCCATGAAATCACAATTTGTTGTTTATTAAAAACTCTCTTCCATCACCCAGCCCTTTCTGGTTTCATTCATTCAATCTATCTATCTATCTATCTTTTGATTTATAAATGTCAATATTATTTATTTTATTAATCACTATCTAACTTTTGATTTATAATTATAAACATATATATATATATATTTTTTTTCTATCTATATTTTGATTTCTAAAAATAAATATTATTTTTTACCTTCTTTCCTTCTCTATCCATCCATCTATTAGCCATACCATTACAAAAAAAAAAGTATTTTTATCTAAAAAATAAATATTATTTTTTTAACTTTCTCCTTCTCTCTATCCATCCATCTATTAGCCATGCCATTACAAAAAAAAAGTCTTCTTATCTTCTCCGTTTCACATGATTAATGTTGTCATTGAAGCTAAATTAATCAGAATAACAGGACCAGAGGGAGACACAAAAGAGATATGCTCCAGGAGCCGGTTCTTCAAAACTTGTAATCTGGATCGTTTTGATCCATTTGTTCAGAAAATGTCACTGCTGGATTATCCATATTATGAATAATTGCGATTAAAAAGTCCAGCATTTTAAAAAGTAATCTCGATCACAAAATATAGGATTGCAAATCCAGATAATTTGTATCCAGATTACAAGTTTTGAAAAAGCAGCTCCCGGTGAGCCTCCAACTCACAACCGCAGCATCCTGCCGTATAAGTACCACACACAAAACAAGTGCACCACATGGAGCACCGTGAGGAGATCTCAGAAAAATTGAGGGAAGCTGTCAAAACAAAATAACCTTACTGTCCACCAAGTCCTGGGACAGTTTTGTAGACCTTCAGTTTAGCACACCGAGCAGCTGGCAAGTGTGGGGCATTGCGGCTTAGATGGTTAAAGCACCTGCCTTGTAAACAGGAGATCCTGGGTTTGAATCAAATTAATCCAAAAAAACACACGTAAACATTTACAACTCTGGCCTTCTTCTCAAACCCACAACCTTTGCATCAAAAAAACACACGAAACATTTACAGCCAGTCTAAAACCTGCAACCAACACACTATCCATTTAAAAGTCCAACACACTATCCATTGCGCCACAGAGCCCTGCACTGTTGTAACTGGCACGGCAAAGTTGAGGTAAAAAAACACACACATTTCAGGATGGAAAGCAAAGCACACAGCTTACCCTGGAAATCAAAGGGGCCAGTTGCACAAAGCAAGGACTCAATGCCAACAGGGGATGTAGCTCAGTGGTAGAGCGCATGCTTTGCATGTATGAGGCCCCGGGTTCAATCCCCGGCATCTCCAGGTGGTATTTCTTTACCCCGTTCTTCCATGAAATCACAATTTGTTGTTTATTAAAAACTCTCTTCCATCACCCAGCCCTTTCTGGTTTCATTCATTCAATCTATCTATCTATCTATCTTTTGATTTATAAATGTCAATATTATTTATTTTATTAATCACTATCTAACTTTTGATTTATAATTATAAACATATATATATATATTTTTTTTTCTCCATCTATATTTTGATTTCTAAAAATAAATATTATTTTTTACCTCTTTCCTTCTCTCTATCCATCCATCTATTAGCCATACCATTACAAAAAAGGTCTTTTTATCTAAAAATAAATATTATTATTTTTAACTTTCTCCTTCATCTATTAGCCATGCCATTACAAAAAAAAAGTCTTCTTATCTTCTCCGTTTCACATGATTAATGTTGTCATTGAAGCTAAATTAATCAGAATAACAGGACCAGAGGGAGACACAAAAGAGATATGCTCCAGGAGCCGGTTCTTCAAAACTTGTAATCTGGATCGTTTTGATCCATTTGTTCAGAAAATGTCACTGCTGGATTATCCATATTATGAATAATTGCGATTAAAAAGTCCAGCATTTTAAAAAGTAATCTCGATCACAAAATATAGGATTGCAAATCCAGATAATTTGTATCCAGATTACAAGTTTTGAAAAAGCAGCTCCCGGTGAGCCTCCAACTCACAACCGCAGCATCCTGCCGTATAAGTACCACACACAAAACAAGTGCACCACATGGAGCACCGTGAGGAGATCTCAGAAAAATTGAGGGAAGCTGTCAAAACAAAATAACCTTACTGTCCACCAAGTCCTGGGACAGTTTTGTAGACCTTCAGTTTAGCACACCGAGCAGCTGGCAAGTGTGGGGCATTGTGGCTTAGTTGGTTAAAGCACCTGCCTTGTAAACAGGAGATCCTGGGTTTGAATCCCAGCAGTGCTTCTTTCATTTCTTCTCCCAAAGGTAAATGCATACCTTCTTCTAAAATAAAAACACAACTAATTAATCCAAAAAAACACACGTAAACATTTACAACTCTGGCGGAACTCAAACCCGCAACCTTTGCGTCACACCACACAGTTTAGAAGTCCAACACGCTATCCATTGTGCCACAGAGCCCTGCACTGTTGTAACTGGCATGGCAAAGTTGAGGTAAAAAAAAACACACATATTTCAGGATGGAAAGCACACACAGCTTGCCCTGGAAATCAAAGGGGCCAGTTGCACAAAGCAAGGATTCAATGACAATAGGGGATGTAGCTCAGTGGTAGAGCACATGCTTTGCATGTGTGAGGCCCTGGGTTCAATCCCTGCCATCTCCAGGTGGTATTTCTTTACCCCAACCTTCCATGAAATCACAATTTGTTGTTTATTAAAAACTCTCTTCCATCACCCAGCCCTTTCTGGTTTCAATCAATCTATAAATCTTTCTATCTATCTGTCTTTGAAGGACCTAAGAATCTCATTGGGCTTCATAAGAATTATAAATGTATATCTGGATTTGAAATTGGAAATAAAACCTGTAAATGTGTATATGCCCCTCACTTGTTATAGATCTGCATGCTATATTTTGGTGACACTGTACATGAAGTGTCTCTTTTTACTGTGTATTTAAATCCATCCATTATACAGTTAATGAAAAAAAGAAACAATATTCTAATATTGTATGCTGCACATATTTGAAAGTGATATGGACTTGACAGTGCTAAACAATGTCATAGGGCCCTTGTCTTGCTCTGGTGCAAACTTGTATTACTGCAATGTATGTTTTTTTTTTGTTTTGTCTTTGTTTTTTATATTTACTGTAGTTAAAACAAGTGCTTCCTCCCTGTGTGAATGGCCCTTGGGAATTTGAATAACAAGTTGGCTTTGATATGCTGGTATCCAAATGCATCTGTTTTTAAGCAGGCTTTGAATATTATTTATTTTATTAGCCTCCTGCTGTTTTGAATACTATATGTTTGTGTGTCTGTCTCTCTCTCTGTGTGTGTGTGTGTGTGTGTGTGTGTGTGTGTGTGTGTACTGATCTGAGACCAGAGTAGCAGTGTATAAGAACTTTTCTGATTTTATACATATATATATATATATATATATATATATATATATATATATATATATATATATATATATATATATATATTATTATTTATTTTAGCAGACGCCTTATCCAGGGCGACTTACAATCGTAAGCAAAACATTTCAAGCATTACAATACAAAAAAACAATACAATAAGAGCAAGAAATACAATAACTTTTGTTCAAGTAAAGTAGGGAAGTTTGACAAACCACAATTCAATAATACAGCAGGTAATAGTGATAGTTACCTCAGGATATGATTAAATAGTGATAGTTACATCAGGATGTGATTAAATACAAAGTACTACAGGTTAAAAACTTGGCAGATTACAGTATTCTGAAGTACAGGATTAAATGCAGTAAAATAGGGGCTGATAAGAGCAAAATAAAGCACATTTACATGAAGGGTGATAACCCAGGATACAAACAGAGGAGTTCTACAAAAGCTCTTTGAAGAGGTGAGTCTTAAGGAGGCGCTGAATGTGGTCAGGGACTGGGCAGTCCTGACATCTGTAGGTAAAAAACATTCCACCACTGGCGGAGCAAGGGTGGAGAAAGGACACAGCTTTTGGAGGCAGGGGAGTTGCACAAAGGTAAAGACTCTTCTAGTGCAGGCGGAGCGGAGAGGTCGAGGGGTGTAGGGAGAGATGAGGGTCTGGAGGTAGCTGGGTGCAGACTGGTCAAGGCATCTGTAGGCTAGTACAAGAGTCTTGAACTGGATGCGAGCGGTGATCCAGCCAGTGGAAATCAGTAGTGGAGTTTCGTTGTTTAGGCAGAAAGAATCACCCAGCCCTTTCAGCAGAGTTCTGGATGAGCTGGAGCGGACGGGTATTTATTTTAAATCACTATCTAGGCCAGCCAAAGGGAGTTGCATATTTTTTTTTCTATCTATATTTTGATTTCTAAAGAGTACCAGGGCCTGGATCCATCCATCTATTAGCCATAGTTGGTGAGGAAAAGTCTTCTTCGGATGTTGCTCCGGAAGAATGATTAATGCGTGTCATTGAAGATGTTAATCAGAGAGGCAGGGGTCCAGGGGGAGACACAAAAAGAGATATGCTCCAGAAGAGGGAGAGTTTTTCCAAAACAGAATCTGAGATCAGAGGAGGGGAGGATTTGGAAAGAAAATGAGGTCAGATTTAGAGGTTGAGTTTGAGGTTATGAATAATCCAGGAGGAAAAGACAGACAGGTAGAGATACGGGAGGAGATGGTGGAGTCAGAGGTGGGGAAGGAGAGGAAAATCTGAGCATCATCAGCATAGAAATGGTATGAGAAACCATAGGATGCGATGAGGGGGCCCAGGGAGCGGGTGTGAGAGAGAACAGGAGAGGACCCAAGACTGACCCCAAGACTCCAGTTAAGAGAGGGTGAGGTGTGGAGGTTGCTCCACGCCAGGTTACCTGGTGAGGCGGTTGGAGAGGTAGGGAGGAGAACCAGGCCAGAATAACCTTAGAGATCCCCAGGTCAGCAAGAGATGATAGTAGAATTCAGTTTCAACAGTGTCAAAGGCAGCAGAGAGGTCGAGGAGAATTGTGGACAGAGGAGAAAGGCAGCTGGGCACATTTAAGTGAGTTGGTGACAGACAGGAGGGCGGTTTCAGTGGAGTGAAAGGTAGATGCGGAAGCCAGATTGGAAGGGTCAAACAGAGAACTGGTTGGACAGGAAAGCAGAGAGCTGGCGGTGTACAGTCCGGCGAGGGTTTTGGAGAGGAAGGGTTTGAGGGAGACAGGACAATAAGCTCTGGATGGAGGTGGGGTCAGGTAGGTTTTTGAGGAGGGGAGTGATAGAGGCTTTTTTGAAGGCAGAGGGGAAGATACCAGAAAGTAGAGAAAACACACAGGAGGGAGGAGATGAAAAGTAGAGCAGGAGCAGCAGCTTGAAAGAGGTGAGGGGGAGGGGTCCAAGGCACACGTGGTTTTGTGACCCTGGAGTAGGGAGGAGAGGTCAGAGTCTGAGAGGGGCAAGAAGGTGGAGAAGGAGGGTGAGTTAGTAGGGGTTGCAGGTGGTATTTCTTTTTTACCAACCTTCCAGGGGTCACAATTTGGAGTTTATTAAAAGTTTTTCCATATCTGAAATTTTAGAAGAGAAGAAGGAGGCAAAGTCATCTGGGGAGATAGAGGAGGAGGAGGATTGGGAGGGTTTAGAATTAGGAGAAGGTTTGAGAATAGTTTAAAACCTTGTTAGTGGAGGCTTGATTACAGATTGTTAATAAGATTTAGCAGAGGAGAGAGAGGAGAAGGAGGAGAGGAACGTGAAGTAAAGGTCTAGGGCAGCAGGGTAGTTTGGTTCTCTTCCATTTTTTTCAGCAGAAAAAGTGTGATTCTTATTGATGCTGCGCAGAGGAGAGCCAGGGATGGGGAGGGAGGGGCGAGCAGGACAAGGTGAGGGGACAGAGGGAGTCGAGGGAGGAGGTGAGGAAACTTGGA
The DNA here is from genome assembly GCA_036884735.1 of Huso huso. Taxonomy (NCBI): domain Eukaryota; kingdom Metazoa; phylum Chordata; class Actinopteri; order Acipenseriformes; family Acipenseridae; genus Huso; species Huso huso. The sequence continues at coordinate 7,959,320 of CM072710.1, forward strand.
GGTACTGCAGAGTCTGTATTTTTTTTTTGTTTTGTCTTTGAGATTATAGAGAGCAGTAGGCAAAACAGAGGGGAGAGAGAGCGGAGGTTACTGTGTGAATGACAGTGGGGGTTTGAATAAGAAGGGGGAGACAGATAAAAGAGATCCAATAGCATCTGAGAGGTCCAGGGGGGGTGACAGAGATTATTTAGGGGCAGCAGCCCTGGAGAAGGTGTTTTCCAGTTGACTATATGTTTGTGGGTCTGTCTCTCTGAGAGACAGTGTGTGTGTGTGCAGGAGTGGAGGAATCCAGACCAGAGTGGCAGGGTTGGAGAACTTTTCTGTTTTAAGTCACCCAAAAGGACAGTATAGACATATATATATATATATATATACTGTAAATATAAAACTCCAAGGCTTTTGGGAATCAAACTGTGTCTCTTCACTGGCAGGAATCCAAGGCTACTTGCGATTTCCTACTTCTTTGAATCAAAGTATTTACTGAGTACATACATTGCATGCACACTGCACAGGACTTTATATCATTTTGCAGTGGTTAAGCACAGGAATGCTTGTACAGTAAAAACATATTTTAAACAGTACATTAAATAGGTGGAAACCCAGCTAATTGGTCATGTCTATATGAGGGCGTGGCTTACCCTACTAGTTAGACTCAGTCCAGTCCCTGGTGTTCATGATCTGTTTCTAATACTAACAGAGAGGGTTTAACTCATTGATGCATCATTCTGGAAGATATTAGAGAACATCTGCCTGCTGACAACATCATAACATTGTGGTAAGAGAGAATGTGTGGCTCATATATACTGTTTAGTGCACTGTTTAAAATAAATCAAGATTCTAGAGGCATAGGGATCTCTATAGCTGTCCCAAATATTTAGCAATGTCTTCTCAATTTCTCTCCAGCTTCAAACATATGTTACTTGAATGTTGCTGGTTGTGATTTGCCTGCATCGACAGGACTGCTTTGACAATGAGATGGTCTTCATCTCTATTTCCAGAATGATTTTTAAGGACTGTCACGTGTGTACAGAAAAAGTCTACTAGTATATCTAATGTATAGTTTAAAGATGTGTTGTTTGATATCAAAGTGAATGTTGCTTTGTAAGTGAACTATTCCTCTCAGCATGGCATTTCACAATATAAATGGAGAAATTAACTGGTAACCACAGGCTTACTTTATAAAAAGCAACCATGTACAAATCATCAGTATAAAAAAGAAAAACGTGAAAAAAAAATCCACTACAATAAAATCAACTGAGTCACTATGACCCACTCAACAGTGTTGTACTGCAGTAAGATCTCGTATGGGTGCTGTTAATCTTTAATCTTTCTCTCACCAGATACTCTCGACCAGTGAAACCCAGTTCCTTGTTGAGACATTCAATACACAATGGATTATTTCTACACAAACTCTACCATGGTCCTCAGCAACAGCACAGCTCTTAATACCAGTGATGAGTGGGAATGCAGAGACAATCCGGCTGCATTTGATTTCTGGACGGCTATACTGGTTCTAACTGCCATTCTGGGCTTGCCAGCCAATGTGACAGTGCTGTGGATTTTACTGAGGAAACAAACTGCCATCTTATCTTCTGAGGTGTTCATAATGAACCTGGCAGTCATGGATGCTTTGTTTTGCCTCAATGCACCCCTTGATACATATAATTATTACTTTCCTGGTAATAACATTATTAACTCGATAGACTATGTTGTCTATAATTTGAATGTGTTCGGCTGTCCTCTGTTCCTTTGCTGTATCTGTGTGGAGTGTTACATGGCCGTGGTGCATCCAGTCACCTACCTGGGGTTCAGGTCACTCACCTATAGAGTGGTGTGCTCTGCTGTGGCTTGGGCCATTACTTTGGCATTCTCCATCTACTTAACTATACAAAAAGAAGACACTGTATATGCAGACACAGGTTTGATCTCTGCCTTGTTTATTGTCATGATTTTCTGTAGCCTTTCCATGCTGAGGGTCCTGCGGAGGTCTGCACCAGGGAGAGACGAGATCCACCCCATGATGAAGAAAGCCTTCCAGATGGTTTTTACCATTTTAATGCTTGTGTTAGTTTCCTATTCCCCAGTCGTAGCCATGTTCCCATTTCAATCTTATTTCAATGAGACTACATTCCAATGTTATATAATTCCAGTATGCTATTCCTTTTTTATCCCCAGGAGCTTCATACAGCCTTTGCTCTACCTGTCTAATGTGGTTACATTGTCTTGTGTGCAGTTTCCATGCAATGGAGCGTGCTGTATAGCACTGAGCCCCACTCCATGAAGTCAACAGAAAACATGTTCCATTGTAGAGCAAGTAGCTTCTAATGAAATGTTTCTGTCCTTTAACTATTAAGATGTTTTGAATAAGCCAGGAGAGACGGTAACTTGGATTTGTGCTGTCAATTTCAAACCAGCTTCAAGCACCTCAATCAGGCAATACAAACATATCAATGAAACTCATTATTTAAGAATCAGCACTCAGACCAGCTCAGAGCGATTGCAAACATCATTACCAGTTTGAAATGTCATGTTAGGCTAATTGCTCTAGCAGTGATTTTTTAACTGTGTAATGCTGCTCTTTATTGGCTGATTTCACAGCCCCCGATTCACAATTATATTACACCACCTTAAAGTTTTTATTGTGTAAAAGCCACTTACTTCTCCATTGTAAATAGATCTACCTAATCATGTTAGCTGGGTTAGACTCCAAATCAAAGCTTCACTACATTCTAGTATATATACTGTGAGGCAGCAGGGAGGGGTTTAAAACCTCCCTGCACAGAAAACATGTGAAAATGCACACTGGTTTTAGTTTAATTGTATTTGTTTATTGTTTAATTTAAATTGGTTAATTGTTTTATTGTTTAATTATCCCCTGCACCTGGTGGTTGTTATTAAATTAGGAACAGGTGCAGGGTATTTAAGGAGTGAAGCCAGTGTGCTCACGGCTGCTGAGTAGAAGGAAGCAGGAGAGGTGCTCTGCTTCTGAGCAGTCTGGAGAAAAAGGTACAGTTTAACCCTGTTAAGGTTTGGGGCAGGTAAACGGCTTAGCCGTCCTGCGAGTGAGATAGGTTCCAGTGTGTATAGTAAGCGCTCCAAAAACGGAGTTAGGAGTTTGTTTGTGTTTTGTTTGGTTTGTAATTAAAAATAGCGCAACCGTGCGTTTAAAATCCATTTCTGTGTGCTGGGTCGTAGTTTTTAAAGGGGCACGAACCCGAGTGAGTTGCAAGCTCGCTCACAATACATATTTTACTTAGTATAAAAAGTCATTAAGAATGACAAATCTGATTATTCTAGGGTGAAAATACTAGGATGTTTTCAATTACTTTTTAGCAAAATATACAATTTTAAATACTCATGGTTGACTTATATTGTTAAAAATGTCTAGTATATACTATGCAAATTTTATTTAGAATAAGAAGCCAATTACACTAAAATGTTAAAATGGTTATCAAATATAACAAGCATAGTCTATTAATGTTTTAGTAAAATACCAGATTTTAAAAACTCATTTTTTTAATATGAACTGTAAAGTAGAAATATATTCAGTTGTGTGCAAATGCATTAGAACACCTTAAGATTTGTCATTTATATCCTTGACATACCTGCCTGCATGAAAACCTCTGGGGTGACAGTTTCAATTTTCAGTCAGTAATGAGTGATATAGACACAATAGGCACCTGTGTGTGAAAATGTTAAACCACTTTGTGCTTTGATTAGGCATCTTAAACAACTTCTAAAGTGTCGTGCTTTTCACCATTTATGCCTTAGTGTTCCTTTTCTCTTACTATTCTAAATGAATTGCATGTGTGACCTATTAAAGTAATCGATAAATTAGACAATCTCTAATTTGCCAATTTTGACAAGTTTCCAATATTTTCAGTTCCAGTGGTGTGATTTAATATGCACAACAGATCAAAACTACAGAAGCAATGGGGTGTTATAATACATGTGCACACTGCTGTAAGCCCTCTGTTTATTGATTTGATGTGTTTGTGTTACAGGGCAATACAGTCCTGTCCCTGTAAAAAGAGCTTTGTAATTTATAAATGTACTTATGCATTTGAAATCGCAAATAAAACCTCTGAAATGTGTGCTTGCCTTCACTTGTTATATATGTGTATGCTCTGACTGCGGTGACACTGTACATGAAGTGTCTCTATTTCGTGTGTATTTACATAGTAACTGGAGCATCAGTTTGCAATGGGGGTTACACATCTTGTTCAATAAATATTTTGTTACCATTTAAAATATGAAAGCTCCCTCTTTCAAGAGAAACAAAAACATTAAAAAGCTGCATCAACTGTGTAGCGGTACCCCAAATAGTACCCACTTATTATGCCACGTTTACCCCCCTTAGACACCTTGCTCACTGAATATCTAGGCATCCATAGATAAGTTATCACCCCCTCTTTGCAAAAACATTAAGGGGTAGGTTTACTAAAGTGTTGCGCATGTCGCAATAGTCATTGCAAACTAATCAAAAATCTTTGCAAAAAATTGCTTTTCCGCCAGTTTTAATTTTGGGATTGCTGCATATTAAGAACATAAGAAAGTTTACAAATGAGAAGAGGCCATTTGGCCCATCTTGCTTGTTTGGTTGTTAGTAGCTTATTGATCCCAGAATCTCATCAAGCAGCTTCTTGAAGGATCCCAGCGTGTCGGCTTCAACAACATTACTGAGGAGTTGGTTCCAGACCCTCACAATTCTCTGTGTATTTTCTGTTCTGAATGCCCCTTTATCTAATCTCCATTTGTGACCCCTGGCCCTTTTTCTTTTTTCAGGTCAAAAAAGTCCCCTGGGTCGACATTGTCTTTACCTTTTAGGATTTTGAATGTTTGAATCAGACAGTCTTCTTTGTTCAAGACTGAATAGATTCAATGCTTTTAGCCTGTCTGCATACGACATGCATTTTAAACCCGGGATAATTCTGGTTGCTCTTCTTTGCACTCTTTCTAGAGAAGCAATATCCTTTTTGTAACGAGGTGACCAGAACTGAACACAATATTCTAGGTGAGGTCTTAATAATGCATTGTAAAGTTTTAACATTACTTCCCTTGATTTAAATTCAACACTTCTCACAATATATCCGAGCATCTTGTTGGCCTTTTTTATAGCTTCCCCACATTGTCTAGATGGAGACATTTCTGAGTCAACATAAACTTCTAGGTCTTTTTCACAGTTCCCTTCAATTTCAGTATCTCCCATATGATATTTATAATGCAGATTTTTATTGCCTGCATGCAATACTTTACACTTTTCTCTATTAAATTTCATTTGCCATGTGTCTGCCCAGTTCTGAATGCTGTCTAGATCATTTTGAATGACCTTTGCTGCTGCAACAGTGTTTGCCACTCCTCCTATTTTTGTGTCGTCGGCAAATTTAACAAGTTTGCTTACTATACCAGAATCAGAAGTCATTAATGTAGATTAGGAATAGCAGAGGACCTAATACTGATCCCTGTGGTACACCACTGGTTACCTCGATCCATTTTGAGGTTTCTCCTCTAATTCAGTACTTTCTGTTTTCTACATGTTAACCACTCCCTCATCCATGTGCATGCATTTCCTTGAATCCCTATTATGCTCAGTTTGAGAATTAATCTTTATGCAGGACTTTGTCAAAAGCTTTCTGGAAATCTAAATAAACCATGTCATATGTTTTGCAATTAACCTCAAAGAAACGCATCCTCAAAAAAATCAAGCAGGTTAGTTAGACACGATCTCCCTTTCCTAAAACCATGCAGACTGTCTCCCAGGATATTGTAACCATATAGGTAATTTTCCATTTTGGATCTTATTATAGTTTCCATAAGTTTACATATAATAGAAGTCAGGCTTATTGGTCTGCAGTTACCTGGTTCGGTTTTGTCTCCCTTTTTGTGGATCGGTATTACGTTTGTTATTTTCCAGTCTGTCGGTATAACCCCTGTGTCACGAGACTGTTGCATGATCTTTGTTAGTGGTTTGTAAATAACTTCATTCATTTCTTTGAGTACTATTGGGAGGATCTCATCCAGCCCAGGGGATTTGTTTATTTTAAGAGCTCCTAGTCCCTTTAACACTTCTGCATCAGTATGTCATTCCATTGGTAATGTTACTACTGCGCTGACAACATTACTACCGCCTACATTACATGGCCCACTGTATGGGAATTACAGTCAATAAGGAATGTTTTCATTCATCTGTGGTTTCCCCAAAGTGATTGGAGCTGTGGATGGCACACATATTAAAATAAAAGCACCAAGTGTGGATGAATATCATCATGTGTCTCAGAAAGGGTACCACTCTATGAATGTGCAGATTATATGCGACAGTGACCGTATTATAAGACATGGTGTTCCAAAATGGCCGGGTGTACGCGTGATGCATTTATATGGACAAACGTACTGTGCTGCTAAAGACACTGGAGAGGAAGGTGGCTCCCACGATGGATGAGCATGGGGACAGCGGATATCCCCTGTCCCCATATCTCTTAACATCTGTCTCTTAACAATGCAGACCACGGAAGAACAAGGCAGGTCATAGAGAGGAGCACATACAGTATATATATATATATATATATATATATATATATATGGAAGGAAGGAATGTTGCAGATAAGTGTATGTCATTGATAATTCAATTGATAAATAGTTTTAAGTTTAGCAATCTATAATAATAAACACTCTACTCAAATAATCGACCTTTGTTATACATTTGGCAACATTCTACTATATGAATTATAAATGATTTGTTTGCAAAATGCTAAACAAATTGTTCAAATGGTTTTGTTACCATTAAGTGCAATTATAATAATTAAAAGATAATTAAGCAATTCCCTCTACAATACCTTTTACAGTATATTCTCACCATTGTGTCCATTCATTTTCACGTATAGAATGAGCAAGGTACCCGAGGCTACCTTTCGTATTTCAATTCAATTCGTATGGAATATAGAAACACGTGAGAAGTGTTCGGAATTGGATGTGATAACTTGTCGTAGGACCTTTCGTGTTTCCACTTAGGCATTTGGGATATAGAAACAAGCCCCAGGTCTTAAAATACAGCATAGCATATAAAACAAAGGTTTTCAATATATCTCCCTATTCCTATGGAGGATAATTTGTGGCAAAATTAAAAATAAATAAATATACATACATACATACATACATACATACATACATCAAAATTGAATAAATAAATAAATAAAGTAAATACATTACATGGAAAACTCTATTTATTTATTTATTTCGTTTTTTATGTATTTATTTATTCATTTATTTCTTTTGTTTTTCATTTTGGCACAATCTTTTCATTTGTCATTAGTGTTGATCATACTGGAATGGCGGGACAATGCCTTTGTTGCGTTCGATTCTCTACTAACTGGTCTGCCAGGTTTGAGTCAGCGTAGAATCGAGAATCAGCAGCAGTAATACAGTATACCATCACTAGAACACCCTTCATAACAACAAACCTGGACCCTGGATCCCAACTAAGCAATACAAATAAAAATTGATAATCTAAACACACTGTTAATATCCTAGTGTGTAGCACGGGAGCCATCTCCACAGTGAAGTTAACTTTTCACTGTCATAAAACAGTGCGCACTGTGTGACTAGTCTCCAGAATAAAAATCATTTTATGTTGCAACAAAGCTGGAAATTATTGATCGATTTGATTAAAGAAAATAAAAACTGCCTCAAGCATCTGGTGATCTTTGATATTTCAAACTTTTCATGTGGGACTGATTTGGAATAAAAGCTTGATTCTGATTTTTTTCTTTTTTTGAACTGTGTTTTAATTCTTTAAAGAACAGAGTAAAGCAAAGAGAATACTGGATACATGTGATGAATAGGTACATGTAATTCTACTTTTAATCCCAATCTCAACTCATTAACTTACTCCAACAGTTTATCCTTCATTTTGATTGTCCTTTCGCTATAACGAACCCCTCGATATAATGAACAAAAGGCTTGCACTAGTGAGTGACACAGGAATGAAACTTCAGTCCTGTCCCATCCTGTCCTGTCAAAAATGTTCCTGTCCCATCCCATGAAAGAGTCATCATTTCCAACCCTGTCCCATCCCATCCCATAAAAGAGTCATCATTTCCTCATCATTTCCAATCCTGTCCCATCCCATCCCATGAAAGAGTCATCATTTCCAATCCTGTCCCATCCCATCCCATGAAATAGTCATCATTTCCTCATCATTTCCAATCCTGTCCCATCCCATCCCATGAAAGAGTCATCATTTCCAATCCTGTCCCATCCCATCCCATGAAATAGTCATCATTTCCTCATCATTTCCAATCCTGTCCCATCCCATCCCATGAAAGAGTCATCATTTCCAATCCTGTCCCATCCCATCCCATGAAAGAGTCATAATTTCCAATCCTGTCCTATCTCATCCCACGAAAGAGTCATCATTTCCAATCCTGTCCTGTCCAAATTTTTCCCGTCCCGTAACCTTTTTTTTTAAAAAAAAAAAAAATCCTGTAACATCCCATCTCGTGATAAACAGAGATCAACTATTATAAGAACATAAGAACACAATGCGATTTCGATCGCAGCCTCATGGGAAGGTGGCTCATAAGAACATAAGAAAGTTTACAAACGAGATGAGGCCATTCAGCCCATCTTGCTTGTTTGGTTGTTAGTAGCTTATTGATCCCTGAATCTCATAAAGCAGCTTCTTGAAGGATCCCAGGGTGTCAGCTTCAACATTATTTGGAGGTACAGATATTTTCTTATTCATGTATAAAATTAGGGTTTATAGGGTTTTGCATTAAACACTACTGGTATACTGCTAATTTGTTTTTAGTTTTAGTTTTTTCAGAAAAAAATACAGTGCAAGCACAGGGTCTTTATAAGCACTATGTGCAGTATAATGAAGTAATAAATAAATTCAGTAATATAAAAACAACTGTTTAGACAGGGTTAGACTCCTACAGAAAATAATGAGTGGACTCTAGGGTCACGCAATGTGGACCAACGGTGCATATTTTCCTACGCAGGGGCCTGGGACCACATTTACAGTACCAATGCAGTCCATTTTACACCTAAAAAGATGAAGATATTAATTGGGAGCCTGGGTCCATAAAAAATCACACTGTTAGTTGGATGGGAAAATGTTAATTTGCATGTAAAGAATTATATTGTTTTAGGCTACCAATAATCAGTATAAAAATTAGAATTAATAGTAGAACACGCTAAACTGTAAAGTTCTATAGATTGTCTATGGAAGGTTCCCAGCCCAGAATAAAAAAACAGAGACTCTCACTCTCTAAACTAGGAGGGCTATCCTTGCCTGTTCTATATTATTTGGCTGCAAGGCTATATTCGGCGCAATACTGGATTTTCAAAAATGTTAATGCTGGTTGTACGCACATGAAACCATTTGGAAAACAATCTGACAATTCAGATCTCCTAACTGGTCCCAAAGAAAAGTGTTTAACATTTCAAATAAAAACAAATAAAAAACAGTTATTAAATACACTAAATGTCTGGTATAATGTTTAAAACAATGTTAGGATTAGACAAGGATTATTTAAAACCGGAGAACAAAGATATATCTTCCACAAAAAGAGAGGCAACTAACAAGGCCTTGACGTAACATATCCACTGTAATTAAGAACATCCTTCTTCCTTTCCATCATCGGTGTATTATTGATTATTGATAATACTACTACGACTACTACTACTACTACTAATAATAACTGTCATCATAATCTGTGTTAGATAGCGTCTTTCATTATAAGGATCTTAAAGCTCTTTACAAATAAAAAAAGCCATAACAAAGGCCATGCAACTGCAGGTTGCAAATAAAAAAACTAAAGCTTAAAAATCCAGACAAGACCATCCAAACTTCGTAATTCACAACCTGACCAGACCATCCAAACCTTGTCATTCTCAACATCACCAGACCATCCAAACTTCGTCAATCTCAACATCACCAGACCATCCAAACTTCGTCATTCACAACCTGACCAGACCATCCAAACCTCGTCAATCTCAACATCACCAGACCATCCAAACTTCATCATTCACAACCTGACCAGACCATGCAAACCTCGTCATTCATTCCATCAAACCTCGTCATTCACACTTCAGACCATCCAAACCTCGTCAATCTCAACATCACCAGACCATCCAAACCAGACCATCCAAACTTCGTCATTCACAACCTCACCAGACCATCCAAACCTCGTCATTTCACAACTTCACCAGACCATCCAAACCTCGGGTAATCTCAACATCACCAGACCATCCAAACCTCGTCATTCTCAACGTCCCAAGACCATCCAAACTTCGTCATTCACAACCTCACCAAACCATCCAAACCTCGTCATTCTCAACGTCCCAAGACCATCCAAACTTCGTCATTCACAACCTCACCAGACCATCCAAACTTCGTCATTCACAACCTGACCAGACCATCCAAACCTCGTCAATCTCAACATCACCAGACCATCCAAACTTCATCATTCACAACCTGACCAGACCATCCAAACTTCGTCATTCACAACTTCACCAGACCATCCAAACCTTGTCAATCTCAACATCACCAGACCATCCAAACTTCATCATTCACAACCTGGCCAGACCATCCAAACCTCGTCATTCACAACTTCACCAGACCATCCAACCCTCGTCATTCACAACCACACCAGACCATCCAGACCTTATCTTTCACAACCTCACCAAACCATCCAAACCTCGTCATTCTCAACGTCCCAAGACCATCCAAACCTCGTCATTCACAACCTCACCAGAACATCCAAACCTCATAATTCACAACCTCACCAGAACATCCAAACCTCGTCATTCACAATGACACATTACCATCCAAACCTCGTCATTCACAACCTCACCACCTAAACCTCGTCATTCACAGCTTCACCAGACCATACAGACCTCGTAATTCACAACCTCACCAGACCATCCAAACCTCGCTATTCACAAACTCACCAGACCATCCAAACTTCGTCTATTCACAACCTCACCAGAACATCCAAACTTCGTCATTCACAACCTCACCAGAACATCCAAACCTCATAATTCACAACCTCACCAGAACATCCAAACCTCGTCATTCACAATGACACCAGACCATCTAAACCTCGTCATTCACAACTTCATCAGACCATCCAAACCTCGTCATTCACAACCTCACCACCTAAACCTCGTCATTCACAGCTTCACCAGACCATCCAGACCTCGTCATTCACAAACTCACCAGACCATCCAAACCTCGTCATTCACAACCTCACCACCTAAACCTCGTCATTCACAGCTTCACCAGACCATCCAGACCTCGTCATTCACAACCTCACCACCTAAACCTCGTCATTCACAACCTCACCAGACCATCCAATCCTCGTCATTCACAACCTCACCACCTAAACCTCGTCATTCACAGCTTCACCAGACCATCCAGACCTCGTCATTCACAACCTCACCAGACCATCCAATCCTCGTCATTCACAACCTCACCACCTAAACCTCGTCATTCACAACCTCACCAGGCCATCCAATCCTCGTCATTCACAACCTCACCACCTAAACCTCGTCATTCACAGCTTCACCAGACCATCCAAACCTCGTCATTCTCAACGTCCCAAGACCATCCAAACTTCGTCATTCACAACCTCACCAAACCATCCAAACCTCGTCATTCTCAACGTCCCAAGACCATCCAAACTTCGTCATTCACAACCTCACCAGACCATCCAAACTTCGTCATTCACAACCTGACCAGACCATCCAAACCTCGTCAATCTCAACATCACCAGACCATCCAAACCTCGTCATTCACAACCTCACCAGACCATCCAAACTTCGTCATTCACAACCTCACCAGACCATCCAAACCTCGTCATTCACAACTTCACCAGACCATCCAAACCTCGTCAATCTCAACATCACCAGACCATCCAAACCTCGTCATTCTCAACGTCCCAAGACCATCCAAACTTCGTCATTCACAACCTCACCAAACCATCCAAACCTCGTCATTCTCAACGTCCCAAGACCATCCAAACTTCGTCATTCACAACCTCACCAGACCATCCAAACTTCGTCATTCACAACCTGACCAGACCATCCAAACCTCATCAATCTCAACATCACCAGACCATCCAAACTTCATCATTCACAACCTGACCAGACCATCCAAACTTCGTCATTCACAACTTCACCAGACCATCCAAACCTCGTCAATCTCAACATCACCAGACCATCCAAACTTCATCATTCACAACCTGGCCAGACCATCCAAACCTCGTCATTCACAACTTCACCAGACCATCCAACCCTCGTCATTCACAACCACACCAGACCATCCAGACGTTATCTTTCACAACCTCACCAAACCATCCAAACCTCGTCATTCTCAACGTCCCAAGACCATCCAAACCTCGTCATTCACAACCTCACCAGAACATCCAAACCTCATAATTCACAACCTCACCAGAACATCCAAACCTCGTCATTCACAATGACACCAGACCATCCAAACCTCGTCATTCACAACCTCACCACCTAAACCTCGTCATTCACAGCTTCACCAGACCATACAGACCTCGTAATTCACAACCTCACCAGACCATCCAAACCTCGTCATTCACAAACTCACCAGACCATCCAAACTTCGTCATTCACAACCTCACCAGAACATCCAAACTTCGTCATTCACAACCTCACCAGAACATCCAAACCTCATAATTCACAACCTCACCAGAACATCCAAACCTCGTCATTCACAATGACACCAGACCATCTAAACCTCGTCATTCACAACTTCATCAGACCATCCAAACCTCGTCATTCACAACCTCACCACCTAAACCTCGTCATTCACAGCTTCACCAGACCATCCAGACCTCGTAATTCACAAACTCACCAGACCATCCAAACCTCGTCATTCACAACCTCACCACCTAAACCTCGTCATTCACAGCTTCACCAGACCATCCAGACCTCGTCATTCACAACCTCACCACCTAAACCTCGTCATTCACAACCTCACCAGACCATCCAATCCTCGTCATTCACAACCTCACCACCTAAACCTCGTCATTCACAGCTTCACCAGACCATCCAGACCTCGTCATTCACAACCTCACCAGAACATCCAAACCTCATAATTCACAACCTCACCAGAACATCCAAACCTCGTCATTCACAATGACACCAGACCATCCAAACCTCGTCATTCACAACCTCACCACCTAAACCTCGTCATTCACAGCTTCACCAGACCATACAGACCTCATAATTCACAATCTCACCAGACCATCCAAACCTCGTCATTCACAAACTCACCAGACCATCCAAACTTCGTCATTCACAACCTCACCAGAACATCCAAACTTCGTCATTCACAACCTCACCAGAACATCCAAACCTCATAATTCACAACCTCACCAGAACATCCAAACCTCGTCATTCACAATGACACCAGACCATCTAAACCTCGTCATTCACAACTTCATCAGACCATCCAAACCTCGTCATTCACAACCTCACCACCTAAACCTCGTCATTCACAGCTTCACCAGACCATCCAGACCTCGTCATTCACAAACTCACCAGACCATCCAAACCTCGTCATTCACAACCTCACCACCTAAACCTCGTCATTCACAGCTTCACCAGACCATCCAAACCTCGTCATTCTCAACGTCCCAAGACCATCCAAACTTCGTCATTCACAACCTCACCAAACCATCCAAACCTCGTCATTCTCAACGTCCCAAGACCATCCAAACTTCGTCATTCACAACCTCACCAGACCATCCAAACTTCGTCATTCACAACCTGACCAGACCATCCAAACCTCGTCAATCTCAACATCACCAGACCATCCAAACTTCATCATTCACAACCTGACCAGACCATCCAAACCTCGTCATTCACAACTTCACCAGACCATCCAAACCTCGTCAATCTCAACATCACCAGACCATCCAAACTTCATCATTCACAACCTGGCCAGACCATCCAAACCTCGTCATTCACAACTTCACCAGACCATCCAAACCTCGTCAATCTCAACATCACCAGACCATCCAAACCTCTTCATTCACAACCTCACCAGACCATCCAAACCTCGTCATTCACAACCTCACCAGACCATCCAAACCTCGTCATTCACAACCTCACCACCTAAACCTCGTCATTCACAGCTTCACCAGACCATCCAGACCTCGTAATTCACAACCTCACCAGACCATCCAACCCTCGTCATTCACAACCACACCAGACCATCCAGACCTTATCTTTCACAACCTCACCAAACCATCCAAACCTCGTCATTCTCAACGTCCCAAGACCATCCAAACCTCGTCATTCACAACCTCACCAGAACATCCAAACCTCGTCATTCACAACCTCACCAGAACATCCAAACCTCATAATTCACAACCTCACCAGAACATCCAAACCTCGTCATTCACAATGACACCAGACCATCCAAACCTCATCATTCACAACCTCACCACCTAAACCTCGTCATTCACAGCTTCACCAGACCATACAGACCTCGTAATTCACAACCTCACCAGACCATCCAAACCTCGTCATTCACAAACTCACCAGACCATCCAAACTTCGTCATTCACAACCTCACCAGAACATCCAAACTTCGTCATTCACAACCTCACCAGAACATCCAAACCTCATAATTCACAACCTCACCAGAACATCCAAACCTCGTCATTCACAATGACACCAGACCATCTAAACCTCGTCATTCACAACTTCATCAGACCATCCAAACCTCGTCATTCACAACCTCACCACCTAAACCTCGTCATTCACAGCTTCACCAGACCATCCAGACCTCGTCATTCACAAACTCACCAGACCATCCAAACCTCGTCATTCACAACCTCACCACCTAAACCTCGTCATTCACAGCTTCACCAGACCATCCAGACCTCATCATTCACAACCTCACCACCTAAACCTCGTCATTCACAACCTCACCAGACCATCCAAACCTCGTCATTCACAACCTCACCACCTAAACCTCGTCATTCACAGCTTCACCAGACCATCCAGACCTCGTCATTCACAACCTCACCACCTAAACCTCGTCATTCACAACCTCACCACCTAAACCTCGTCATTCACAGCTTCACCAGACCATCCAGACCTCGTCATTCACAACCTCACCACCTAAACCTCGTCATTCACAGCTTCACCAGACCATCCAGACCTCGTCATTCACAACCTCACCACCTAAACCTCGTCATTCACAACCTCACCACCTAAACCTCGTCATTCACAGCTTCACCAGACCATCCAGACCTCATCATTCACAACCTCACCACCTAAACCTCGTCATTCACAGCTTCACCAGACCATCCAGACCTCATCATTCACAACCTCACCAGACACATTGGATTCAGCTATCATTAGCTATCATACCACAAGGCTGCAATTTCAAATTCACTGGCTTCAAATAAAAGGTAAATACATGTTTCCCATCTGAACTGAGTGAATTAGTGCAAAACAAAAACCAGGGGTTGACTTACACTTAATATTACGATATAGAAATTCTGTGTGATTGCTCAGAATACACCATTGATATTGATCTACCTGCATTGCCCTTTCCTATCCGTTCTATTCCTTTCCCTGTTTCATATGCTATTTTCACCTGAGCTTTTGATAATTGATACACGTCCTAGCTGAGTTACCTGCACCAATCCATCTGGCAACATCATCCGTTAACCCTCTTTTTCACTTTCGTTTGCTCAGCTATCCTCTCTCTATAATCTTGAATGATATGACTGACCTGTCATTTTAACCATCTGTCTATACTTTTGGCAGTGCTGATCAAACATAATAATCATGTTAGTACAATTATACATGACATGTGTTAGTACCAAATTAACATCATTTAACACTAGAACGACCACTTTATAGGCATACCTAGGACGACCAAGACCGGTCCTTTTGACCGGCGTATTAAAAACAACATAAATATTATAATGAAAGGGCAAAAAATCAGATGTAAGTCGTACTTTTATTCAGGCACGTCATATAAAGCATCTCCACAACCGAGAAAATGTAAATGAATGGACATTTGGAAATAAATGAGTTAATATACAGACGTAGTGTATAAAGCGCAACCACAAAAAATGATACAAAAACATCTGAAACTAAATTAGTGTGTATACAGTTATATTATGTGTATACAAAACTGTACAACTGAAACTATGTAAATAAGTTCCAAAAATGTAAAATAAATGAGTGTATATTGTCTATATACAGTATAGTACATTACAGTACCATGTAAAAAAATAAAATGCATCTGTATAAATGCGTTTATACAGACATATTATAATCTAAATTACATAAATAAATAAACATTTGGACAGAATGGGGGTGTGGCAGAGCAGGGCTCTGCCCTTGGAAATACTGGCAGGGATGGGGTTAAATTCTCCTCTCTGCCCAGGTTGATTGTGTCAGGTGGGAGCAATCAATCAATTAATTATTCAATTAGCACCCAGCCACCTGGCATAAAAGGAGGCCTCAGTCTCAGCCTCCCCAGTAGAGGGAGAGTTCCAGAAGGAGGAGAGTAGCTGAGGAAGCAAGTGTCTGTGTCAGTGTCTGTGTCAGTGTCTGTGTCTGTGTCTGTGTCAGTGTCAGTGTCAGTGTCTGTGTCTGTGTCTTGGTTTTTTGAATCCAGTGAAGGTAACGCCCAGCCTGGAAGCCTTATTTTGTGTAAGTTTCATTTTGTGTTTAATTTGTGTCTTAGAAACCTGTTTTGTTTGGCCCTTGTGCTGGTTTATTTTGTATTTTTTATGTATTAAAAGCTCTATTTTTTTAACTTTTCACACTGTCTCTGAGTCTCAACCTCTGTCATCCTGTCACAGGGGTTATATACAATAATAACAACACAACATGTTATCAAAGAAGCTTATTCACATACTTGTATTGTATTTATGTTTCACTGCCTTTATGCATTGGGCAGCTACAGTACTGTATGTAAAAAAAACAAACAAAAAGAAAACATTTGAACAGAGCTGCGTTTCTACAGACTGCATGTGCTGGCACACAACACAAATCGCACCACTTGCTGCAGTGACAGTATTTTTTTGTAGCATCAGCTACACCCGTGCAACATAAGGATCTTGCTGCTTGCTGCACTTAATTGTGTGGCAGAAAACCTGGCTAGGTTATGATCATGTCTAATAAACATTCTTAAGCCATTAAATATAAAGGAATCAAATGTAATGGTTTCAAGGGTTTTGTGGTAAATGCTGAAAATTCAATCCAGTGTTTTCTACTCGACACTGTTTAGCTATTTTTTTTTTGCAGCAGTTCTTAGTTACCTGGTTAATTGTTTAAGTGCTTTTATTGCAATGCTCTGGTTCTCATTTAATTAATTAGCTTTGTCTCATTAAGCCATTTGGTCAATTTCTTGATAACAGGCATCTGACTGGTTTAGGGGGAGGCAGTTTTTGTGGAGAGAGAAAGGTGTGGTGTTTGTTCGTTGGTTTGTTTGTTAGAAACCTATTCTAATCTACTGTGTTTTGAAGAAGAGAACACTCAGGAAAGAAAGAGTATCTAAGACTTTAATTATAATTAACTTCTTGAGCTGAGTTTTGTTTGGCATCAGCAAATTAAGAGAAATGTATTGATGTTTTTATCCACCATCCGGATCTCTGGGCCACATCTCGCTTCAATCTATTTGTCCAAAGGGAAATTGTTTGTTGGGTGGACATTTCTTACACCAGAGGAACCCTAACTGATGCTGCATCATCTCCTGAACTCTGGGTGAGAGATTACCTATTTTGTGCTGCTGGTTTATTTTTTTCTGCCCTGGGCAAGGACGATTTCAATAAGGACATTATTTATTCTTTTTGGACATTTGTATTGTTTTTGGGTGAATTCTGCCCTGTGGAGAAGGCCTCCAATTGGACTGTTTTGTTTGTTTTTTCATATCGATTGCACATATTTATTGTGTTTTGTTCTAATTGTGGATACATTTCTTTATTTGTTTTCTTTGGCAGACTCAACCAGTATTATGTTGTTCTCCACACCTCAATACACATTTATTACAGTGATTACTGTCTTACCCTGTGTTTTTGTTCTTGGTTTCTGACACTTGGCTCACCTGCCTTTTTTATTTTTTGTAATTAAAGGTAGGAATACAATTTCTATCATATATTTAAAATTGATTTTCCACCAGAGTTGAGTGTTACATTATGTCGAGTTGTTCGTCTTTTACTCCATCATAACCTTGTTTGGTAAAATTCAGTAATTCCACCATGTGAGACCTTCTCTTTTAGCCACGTAATTGTAATGTTTTTGGAGCTAGAATGAATGTGTGACTAGCAGCCTAATCAGTGCCAGACAGCCTGGCGTCGTGAGCTGTCAAAGCTAATTGATGGGCTATCAGGAGGCTCATTGAAACAATAGAAATATTAACAGACAGCTCACTTGAGGAATGCAGGCTGATATGACTCAATACGTCTGCAAGTCACGAATGATAAACACGAAAAATACCACAACATTTCATTGTTATAATGTTTTATATGTATCGGTCAATTTGACCGTGCCTTGTCCGTTATAGGTATGACACCATTTTATCTCACTAATTTTTGCAGCTACGCAATTCTTTCTTTATCAGGGTAATTGGTTCATATATTTCGGAAACACATGCACAACAATTTTAAATTGTAATTCCAAAAACGGTCAAAATAACTGCCTTGGTCATTCTAGTGTTAAAACAATTTTATGTTCTGAATAGATTTAGATGTGTAATTTCTGAGGTTAGTCCCCCCTTATTTGATTTTCCCATGCTCTAGGAGGTTGACACTGTGTATTTTCATATGTACCAGCATGTTGCTCTGACCATACAAATTTCGGTGAATCATTGTTAGACCAGTTCTCTATTCTGTACCATTGTGACAGAGTGAATGAGTCCTAATCAACAATCTCCCTCTCGACCCGTGAGAGCGCTGGAACTGCGCGGCTCGTACTGAGTGATTGCGCAGTTCATTCCGGGGGCCGTTGGAAGCCAGCCATTCAGGAAGGGGGCGGCGTCACGGTACCTGGAGTCGCCGCTCTAGTACGGTGAGCGACGTTTCATTCATGACTTGGAGGAGACGTTATTGAACTAGCTATCGGAGGGGGCGGGGCTGAGGGTACTTGAGGGGGGCGTGACGCCATAATCGGTTCCTTTTGTTGTGGTGGATGAGAGGAAATGAGGACTATATGGAAGTGAGTTAAGTGTTTTGTTTGTTTGTAGCCTGTGGGTATTTGTCTTGTCAGATGGCTAAATAGGAATCCAGGAGCTGCAGCACGGACCAGAACTTGTCACTACACCACCACGGCTGAAAGCACCGCACCTGCACTAAGAGCACACCACTGGAAACATGTCTTATGTCTGTTTTGTCTTATTTCTGGACTGCAATCCCTTTTGTTACATGCTGGTGATACCCATTGTTTGGTACAGCCAGCCTTATTATTTAACAGTCTCAAACCGAGGAGGCTGAATTTAAAACAACAGTTTGAACCGTAACTTGTATCTGTCATTGTCTGGAGCATCTGGAGCACCTGCATCACCCCTACCCCTACGCACAGCAACACACACGTTCACAGCCATCCACGATTCTTTTAGCCACGTATCTTCTGTTATTTTTAACTTAAGAACATAAAGTTTTCAAGCGAGAGAGAAGCCATTTGGCCCATCTTGCTCGTTTGGTTGTTAGTAGCTTATTGATCCCAGAATCTCATCAAGCAGCTTCTTGAAGAATTCCAGGGTGTCAACAACATTATTGGGGAGTGGGTTCCAGACTCCCACAATTCTCAATTTTAACCCTGGTCCTTGTTTCTTTTTTCAAGGTCGAAAAAGTCCCTCTTTGTCGACATTGTCAATATTTTTAAATTTTTGAATCAATCGCCACATAGTCGCCTTTGTTCAAGACTGAATAGAATTAAATTAAGTCGTTGCCAATTTATTATTTTCTCCCAATTTAGAATGGCCAATTATTATTATTTTTTTTTTAAGCTCAGCTCACCGCTACCACCCCTGCGCAGACTCGGGAGGCGAAGCGAACAAACACTGTCCTTCAAAGCGTGTTCCATCAGCTGACCACTTTTTTTTCACACTGCGGACTCACCATGCAGCCACCCAAGAGCTACAGCGTCGGAGGACAACGCAGCTCGGGGAACTTACAGGCAAGCCTGCAGGCACCGGTCAGACTACAGGGGTCGCTGGTGCGTGGTGAGCCGAGGACACCCTGCCGACCTAACCCTCCCCTCCCTGGGCGACGCTCAGCCAGTGTGTCGCCGCCCCTGGGAGCTCCAGTCGGCTGTGGAATAGCCTGGACTCGAACTCGCGACGTCCAGACTATAGAGCGCATCCTGCACTCCATGTGGAGCGCCTTTACTGGATGCGTCACTCGGAAACCCCCATGACATGCCTTTTAAACCCAGAATAATTCTGGTCGCTCTTCTTTACACTCTTTCTATAGCAAATATCCTTTTTGTAGCGGGATGATCAGAACTGAACACAATATTCTAGATGAGGTCTTACTAATGCATTGTAAAGTTTTAACATTACTTCCCTTGATTTAAATTCAACACTTTTCACTATATATTTGAGAATCTTATTGGCCTTTTTAGCTTCCCCACATAGTCTAGAGGAAGACATTTCTTCAATTTCAGTATCTCACATGTGGCATTGATAATGGACATTTGTTTTGCCTCGTGCAGTACCTTAAACATTGCTCTATTAAATGTAATTTGCCATGTGTCTGCCCGGTTCTGAATGCTGTCTAGTTCATTTTGAATGACCTTTGCTGCTGCAACAGTGTTTGCCACTCCTCCTATTTTTGTGTCCGGCAAATTTAACAAGTTTGCTTACTATACCAGAATCAGAAGTCATTAATGTAGATTAGGAATAGTCGAGGACCTAATACTGATCCCTGTGGTACACCAATGGTTACCTTTCTTCATTTTGAGGTTTCTCCTCTAATCAGTACTTTCTGTTTTCTACATGTTAACCACTCCCTAATCCATGTGCATGCATTTTCTTTGAATCCCTAATGTGTTCAGTTTGAGAATTAATCTTTTATGCTGGGGACTTTGTCAGAAACTTTCTGGAAATCTAAATAAACCATGTCCTATTCTTTGCAATTATCCATTGTCTATGTTCTTCTTTCATTTCTTTTGAGTATTATTGGGAGGATCTCATCCGGCCCAGGGGATTTGTTTATTTTAAGAGCTTCTAGTCCCTTTAACACTTCTGCCTCTTATGCTAAAGTTATTTAAAACTGGATATGAACAGGTTGACATGTGGGGCATGTTGTCCATATCATCCTTTTGTAAAAACTTGTGAAAAGTAATCATTAAATATATTTGCTATTTTTTCCATCTATGATGTTGCTATTTGTATCTCAGGCATTTTACTTCCTCCTTGAATGTTCTTTTGCTGTTCTAATATTGGAGAAATGGGTTTTAGCCTACCTTGGTAATGTTCATTTCTATCGCTCTCTTGCCTTTCTAACTTCCTTTTTGACTTGCATTTGCAGTTTCAAGTACTCTTTCTGTGTACTTAGTTTTAATAGATCAATTAAATATATTCAGAGAAAAGGCACTTTTACAGAGCGTTTTAAAAAGGGACCAAAACATTTTTAGCCATTTTGTTTTAGATTTAGATTTTGTCTACTTTTTGGGATGTATTTGTTTTGTGCCTCTAGTACTACATATTATTATTATTATTATTATTATTATTATTATTATTAATAGCCATCCTTTCTCTGTGAATGTTTGTTTGCTCTAAATTACTCCAATCTACTTCTGTTAGTCTTTGTTTCATTCCTCACTGGTAAATCCATCAGTCACATATGAACAGGAGGATGTTGGGAAATGTAGTTCTGAGAGGTCCATGCAGGTACATGTGAAGCCATCTTGAGGCAGGGAATGCAATTTAGAAGTTTAAAAAAGTGGTCAAAATATAAATAAAACTACACACACCTTACGTAAACAGTTGTATCAACACTTGGGAATGTAACAATAAAATAAAGGTCCTTATGTACCCTTTAAGAACTTACTGAACATAAACATAAGAATCTTTGACCAAGATGCAGTCATGGGGCTCATCAGAGCTCTTCTGGTTCAGAGTAAGTGATTGATCTCAAAAAGCTTGTCTAGTTTGATCTGCCTGAACAACATGACTAGGTAGTTGTTCCATACCCTCTGTATGAAGGGAGTGACTCTGTTTTTAATGAAGTCCACAGTCAAGTTGTAAACCAAAGCGAAATAGGGTTCCTGTTTATTAACATTGCATCACAGGCCTAAACGGGCACATACAGTATCCTTTAGTCTTCTGAGAAATGACAGAGGCAATTTTAGTATTTTACATAACTTCATAGAAATATAAAGTGGCAAATGATTCAACTAAGTAGCTAGACATTGCTTGTTGACAATGCATTAGCTTTGTTATCCCAATAATTAGTCACAAACATGGGTTATGTTTATGGGAGATATGACTATATAGTAATTTAAAGCAGAATATATAATGATGGACCACTAGTGTGCTTGTAAAAATAACTGTTGACAACTGCATATTCCAAATTAAAAGAACCAAGGACACTTAATAGAAGAGATGAGGGAATGATATTGAAATTGCTAATAATAGGTTTGAAAATGTGTATAACTTTGTTTATTTCAGCTTTATAATCTAATGCAAGAGACAAAAGCTGCACTGTGCAAAATTGAGCTGGTGTCGGTAATTCTGTGATTCAACATCAATTGTAATGCTGAAATATGAAGTGAAACCAGCTTATGTGTTTTATTCCTCGCCAACAGAATGTTCTGAAAGGTTTGCATAGGGTACTTCATTAAGCACATCATAAATAATGTGTTTATATTGAATTGGGATTTGAAACCATTCTGTCCCACCACCCTGTGTGACGCTGTAATCCTTCAGCTTGTTTTGAACATATTTCTCCCATTTTTATCATCTACCTTCTTAATACGTTTGAATATTAGCTTACGGGATTCCCAGTCCGTAGGTCTCCCAGTCTCTTAGAGGATTTATGGTGCACCCACTTTGTAATAATCTGTGTCTTTTCACGAATTACATATATATAACATTCATTGCCAGTCACAGGTGAGTAGTTATCAGCATCTTCTTGACTGGTTGATTCGCTTTCTGACATGCTGTGAACAAAAAAACAAGTATTACTATTTTATTATTATGTAACTGGGACAGCGTACCGCCACCGCTCGCTTGCTTCCAGGCTCTGACGCGTTACCAGCTGAGGTTTGTTTACAAAGAACCGTAGCTCAGGGTTGGTCAGCTGTTGTTCCTTGACTGACTGGTGGGTGTGTCCCTGCTATAAAAAGAGCTGCTACCCCTTCACCCTCCGGCTGTTGTGGAGCTGGGTCCAGACTTCAGAGCCACAGGGCCACATTTCTTTATTTGGGAGTGTGACAGGGCGGCCGACTGGTCTGGCGTCACGGCAGAAGAAGGGACCACAACAACAAAAAGGTATTGTGCAGTGGCGCGGGCGCCGTTTTTTAATGAATCCAAAATAAATAAATATTTAAACAGAACACAGTCGCTCACAGAGCAAAATAAAAGGTTAAACAAAACAAAAATCACGAACACAAAATAATAACTGCAACACAGGTCAGGCTGGGCAGATTGCCTTCACTGTTCCTATGTTTACTTTCTCTCTCGTTTCTCCGTCACTCTCTAAGACACTCTCCTTCTGACACCCCCTCAACTGGAGAGTTGCAGGCTTTTTTATTCAGGTGACCATCTCCCGATAGCAACTAAATTAATCACTTAATTAATTGGGAGATGGCCACCTTCCCCTGCACGTTTTTTCATTACACCTGGCAGAGGGGCGAGCACCGATCTGGCCTCTGCCGGGACATGTTTTAAAATAAACAAAACACGGCGCTACGCCGTCATAAATATAATACAATAAAACTAAATACAAAAGAAAAAACACTGCACAGGGGTTGGAGGAGACCCGATCTAAAAAATAAACAAACAATGTACAGGGCTGCTCGCCTGTTACATATCCCCTCCTTGTGCGAAGCACACATGGCTAACGGCCACCTCCCCTCAGTCTCAATGTCCTCGGGAGAGGAAGCAAGTTGCTTCTGAAATTGCCATGGTGGAATCTCCAACACCCCCAATTCTTTGTGGCAGCTCCCTCTTCTGGGGCTCCCTCCACACTCTGTCCTGCCCAGCGAAATTGCGGCTGGGGAGCTGGTCTCCTGACCTTCCCCTCCTCTTCATGGCCAGCAGTTCCCCTCATTGGGGCTCTGACCACACAAACTCCTGCCCGCGAAAGTGCGGCTGGGGGAGGTCTCCTGACCTCCCCTTCTTGATGGCGGCAGCTCCCCTCCGTGGGGCTCCGACCATGACCTCTGGCCGCGAAGATGCGGCTGGGGGAGCTGGTCTCCTGACCTCCCCCCTTTCTTGACGGCAGCTCCCTCCATGGGGCTCCGACCACAGTGTAGGGACCCCAGGTGAAGCAGGGTCCCTGGCGACCTGGCGCGACAGCGGACCTCGAGGCGGCGGCAGCGGCAGCCGGACCCTCGAAGCGGCGGCAGCGGCAGCGGACCCACGGGAGGCGACGGCAGCGGACCTCGGGAGGCGGCAGCAGCGGACCCTCGGGAGGCGACGGCAGCGGCAGCGACCCTCGAGGCGGCGGCAGCGGCAGCGGACCCCTCGGGAGGCGACGCAGCGGACCCGGGAGGCGGCGGCGGACCCCTCGGGAGGCGACAAGCGGACCCTCGGGAGGCGGCAGCGTGCAGCGGACCCTCGGGGAAGCGCGACGGGCAGCGGCAGCGACCCTCGGGAGGCGACACGGCAGCGGACCCGGGAGGCGACGGCAGCGGACCCTCGAGGCGGCAACAGCGGACCCTCGAGGCGACACAGGACCGCAGCAACCTAGGAGATGCAAGGAGACACCTGCGACTTAGGCGATGGCGGACGGCGGGGAGCCCCTGGCTGGGCGAAGGCGGCAGCAGGAGCTCCACTTCTCCCAATGGTGGTGGAGGTAGAGGTAGCCCTGCCCTCCTCCCTGACGGTAAAGGTGGCAGGGGCTCCTCCTCTTCTGGCCCAAGGCGGCAGGGGCTTCTCCCCTTCTGGCGCCAGGGGCGGCAGGGGCTCCTCCCTTCTGGCGCCAGGGCGGCAGGGCTTCCTCCCTTCAGGCGGCCAAGGCGGGCAGGGCTTCCTCCCTTCAGGCGGCCAAGGCGGCAGGGCTTCCTCCTTCAGGCGGCCAAGGCGGGGGCTTCCTCCCTTCAGGCGGCCAGTGGCAGGGGCTTCCTCCCCCAGGCGGCCAAGGCGGCAGGGCTTCCCCTTCAGGCGGCCAGGCAGGGCACTCCCTTCAGGCTGCGAAGGTGCAGGGCTTCCTCCTTCAGGCAGCCAAGGCGGCAGGGCTCCCCTTCAGGCGGCCAAGGCGGCAGGGCTTCCTCCCCTTCAGGCGGCCAAAGGCAGGGCTTCCTCCCCTTCAGGCGGCCAAGGCGGGGCTTCCTCCCCTTCAGGCGGCCAAAGGCGGGGCTTCCTCCCCCTTCAGGCGGCCAAGGCGGCGGGCTTCCTCCCTTCAGGCTGCCAAGGCGGCGGGCTTCCTCCCCTTCAGGCGGCAGGGCTTCCTCCCCTTCAGGCTGCGGCTCCTCCCCTTCTGGCAGCGGGCGGCAGGCGCCTCCTTCTGGCTGCAACAGGAAACCAGCAGGCATGTTCCCTCTGCTGGCGGTGGTGGGCGGAACCAGCAGGCATGCTCCCTCTGCTGGTGGTGGCGGTGGGAGGCGACATGTACGTCCTCCCGGAGGCAGGTGGCACCAGCAGGTATTCTCCCTCTGCTGGTGGTGGGAGCGACACGTCGTGCTCCCACGGTGGAGGTGGAACCAAGCAGGTATGCTCCCTCTGCTGGAGGTGGGGCGACACACAGTCCTCCCATGGAGGAGGTGGCACCAGCAGGTATTCTCCTCTGCTGGTGGTGGGAGCAACACGTCGTTCTCCCCCACGGCAGTGGAGGTGGAACCAGCAGGTATGCTCCTCTGCTGGCGGAGGTGGGGCGACTCACAGTCCTCCCATGGAGACGGGAGGTGGCACCAGCAGGTATTCTCCCTCTGCTGGTGGTGGGAGCAACACGTCGTTCTCCCACGGCAGTGGAGGTAGAACCAGCAGGTATGCTCCCTCTGCTGGCGGAGGTGGGGCGACTCACAGTCCTCCCCCGGAGGCGGAGGTGGCACCAGCAGGTATTCTCCCTCTGCTGGCGGAGGTGGGGCGACTCACAGTCCTCCCACGGAGAGCAGTGGCACCAGCAGGAATGCTCCCTCTGCTGGTGGAGGTGGGAGGCGACTCACAGTCCTCCCTGGAGATGGGCGGCACCAGCAGGTCCCCTCTCTGCTGGCAGGTACCTGGGCTGTGGACCTTCGCCTTCCCTTCTTGGGCCGTGGGCGCACCGACTTCCCCTCTTGGGCTGTGGGCCGCACCGACTCCCCCTCTTGGGCTGTGGGCGCACTCCCCTCTTGGGCTGTGGGCCTTTGACTCCCCCTCTTGGGCTGTGGGCGCACCGACTCCCCCCTCTTGGGCTGTGGACGTTCGGCTCCTCCCACTCAGGCGCAGGGCGTTCGGGCTCCTCCCACTCAGGCGCAGGACGTTCGGGCTCCTCCCACTCAGGCGCAGGACGTTCGGGCTCCTCCCACTCAGGCGCCCAGGACGTTCGGGCTCCTCCCACTCAGGCGCAGGGCGTTCGGCTCCTCCCATTCCAGGTCCGTGTTCCCTCTCTGCCTCCTTCTCACCTCCCGCTCTCTCCTCTCTCGCTCCTGGTAGACCCAGTCGACCATCTGGTCATCCTCTCCAAGGCCTCTATGAGCCCTGGATATCCTCTGGTGATGGCCTTTTCCTGAACTTCTGGCTCCAGCCTAACGAAGTCAGAGGATATCCAGGTTGCTGTCCCCAGAGATGTCTCCCTCTGTTTTTAACCACAGGCGGGCGCTGGGGTCCCTCAGCCAGCTCTCATACCTCTCCATCCTTCTCTGGAGAGGTGGCCTCTGTGGAGCACTTTCCCTTTGATAGTGCCTCACCTCCGTGAAGTGCAGGCACCACGAAGCTTCCTCCAACCTCTTTCCTCCCATCCTCCTCTTCACTCTCCTTTTCTCCCTCCACACACAATAATCGAAAAAAAAAAAGCAGAAAAGCTGCAGTACCCTCTTCTGCCTGCGTCTAGGAGGCGCTGATCCCACGCAGGACACCACGTGTGACAGGAACGGCCCGACTGGTCTGGCGTCACGGCAGAAGAAGGACCACAACAACAAAAAAGGTATTGTGCAGTGGCGCGGCGCTTTTATTTAATGAATCAAAAATAAATAAAATATTTAAACAGAACACAGTCGCTCACAGAGCAAAAATAAAAGGGTTAAACAAAACAAAAATCACGAACACAAAATAATAACTGCAACACAGGTCAGGCTGGGCAGATTGCCTTCACTGTTCTATGTTTACTTTCTCTCTCGTTTCTCCGTCACTCCTCTAGCACACTCTCCTTCTGACACCCCCCCAACTGGAGAGTTGCAGGCTTTTTATATTCAGGTGACCATCTCCCGATTAGCAACTAAATTAATCACTTAATTAATTCGGGAGATGGCCACCTCTGCACCTGTTTTTTTCATTACACCTGGCAGAGGACGAGCACGATCTCGCCTCTGCCAGGACATGTTTTAAAAATAAACAAAACACGGC
Organism: Huso huso; assembly: GCA_036884735.1. Taxonomy (NCBI): domain Eukaryota; kingdom Metazoa; phylum Chordata; class Actinopteri; order Acipenseriformes; family Acipenseridae; genus Huso; species Huso huso. Next base: position 7,987,035 of record CM072710.1, read on the forward strand.
GCTACGCCGTCATAAATATAATACAATAAAACTAAATACAAAGAAAAACACACTGCACAGGGGCGGAGGAGACCCCGATCTAAAAATAAACAAACAATGTACAGGGCTGCTCGCCCTGTTACAGGGAGTAAACGCAAATCCCAGTGACCTAACCTTTGACCAGCGAATGTGGAACCTGGATCAAAGATTGTGTGAGGTTTATATAAAAGTATAAAGGGGTTAGTGCATCAACAGCACCTCTTTTGATAGGAGATTAGCACACACTATAGGAAACATGTGTTTTCATTGTAAAACATCCTGTTACATATTCATAAAACTTACCATCTCCTTTATCATGCCAGTAATAGTGTTTAACATGCCAGTACTTCATCGGGTGATGTGTAATATCATTTACCGTCAATCATCACTCATCACACCAATTTTCTCATTAACATCTTATTAAGTCTGCATTGTGCCGTTAACGCATCCTTATCAGCATCATAATTAAATGTGCTTCAGAACAGGTGGAGTGAAATGTGTCTTAAAGGATCATTTACATGTTTAGTAACATGTATTTAAATAATAGTAATAATAAAAAACTGTTTTATTTAATTTTGGGAATTAAGTATTTTGTTATTTGAAATGCATACATTACATTGCACTGTTATTGTTAGAACAGGATAGGCTGCTCACTGGTTGGAAAAACATATCCATCACGTTTTGTAGCCTTTTTATTGCAGTTTTCACGGATTTATTTGTTATTTCTAACAAAAATCCGTGAAAAAATACATGTAATTTAACACTTTTTGTTTGTTTAAACTTGGCGATTCAACAGTTACCTGACAGATACATCTGAAAAACATTATCGTTCAGCAATTAAATTTTAGGTTTTCACAAGATATAGTATGCACATCGGAAGTGAACGACACAAATACAATACAAATGTAGCTAGACATGAAAAGAAAAGACGAAATAAAATAAATAAAACACAGCAGAGCATGGGAACACCATACACTAAAAAAAGGAAACCGTTTAGGGAATACAACCGGCTTGTGAAAGAGCTAATGGTTATTATTATTATTATTATTATTATTATTGGTCAACATTATTAAAACAAAAGCATCATTTTACAGAAATAAAACCAGTGTGTGGCGCTCCCGTCACTGACTAAAATTAAGGTGAAATAGAGATAGACATGCCATCAATTTCCAGTTCTGCTGTTTCTTGACATGCGTGTGTCTTTTATAACCACAGACACTGGCATCATAAAAAGAACATTATATTTTTCAACTTTTAATAATTAAATTCTCATTGATGTAGATTTTTTAATTATTTCTGTAAAATCTCTGCGTGAGACTGACTGACAGTCTGACAGCTGCTACCTTTGACCTTATTTCTGATTGGTCCATTATGACGCGAACAGCGTGTAGCAAACTATAAATAAAACAAATGTATTTCTATATTTGCTCGCTTTCATTTACGCCAATCGCTTCACTTGTGTTTGTGCATTATTCCATTTAAATCAATAATTTTCATTGTTTGATTCAAGCTCACGTCCTGTGTGCATATCTCCTAACAATACAAAGCCCATGCCATTTGACGTGTTTGATTTGGCATTATATGTTGCAAAGCTGCGCTTACCTCCGACTTTTAAGACTGTTTGGTAACATTTATGTATTTAGCTATATCTGGACTTTTTTTGTTAAATCTCTGAAAAAATACGCGATTTACATTAATCCAGGAACTTTTTTTTTTTTTTTTTTTTTTTACACTTATCGGCACTGTTCACTGCAGTTTCACTGACACGCTCGCCGCTTCAAACATAATTTCTCCGGTTCTACAAGTCCTAGAGTAATCGTCAACGGCTCATTTGAAAGGTAAGTACTTGGCCTAATTAGCTGTTTTTATGTATTTATTTAAAATGTTTTTTTTTTTTTTTTTTTTTTTTAAACATAACTGCCTCTTTAGTCATTCACCGCCTTAGTGGGAGGGGGGGAGGAGGGGAGCGCCCTCAAGTTTGCACACCACTGCCATAGACAACTGCAGGTCATTTTAGAGCCGATTCCTTGTTTTATTTGCATTGATTTCATGTAAACTGATTTAAATTATTGTTTATTGCGTGAAATACTTTTTAAATTTTGTTGACCATCTCTCTCCTCCCTCCAAGCATTAGTTGGTAAGCCATCTCCAAATTCTAATTCAGAGTAAACTATTCATTGTAGAACTGCTTTAATATAGGCCTATTTTTTCCTACAAATACAGACTCGGTCAAGATATTAAGGTAAAACGAGTGACCTTGTTTTGCAGTTTTAAAAAATTCTCTTTGTTTAAATTAAGAATCAGAATCGTCTCTAAGTTTTAAAGGACGTCATGTGATCAAAAATACCCCCAAACATAGCCCATAGATCGACAGATCGACAGAGATAAGCGATACATGCATGTTGTGTTTGAATGACACGTATGCCATATTTGGACAATTCCGGTAGCATTTAAATGGTGGCTTTGCAGCTAATGTGTAATTATGGATATACTGCTGTTAATGAACAATGTTTAACAAATGTGACACTGTGGTGTTGCCGCTATTGAAACAGGCGGAAGTGAGACTCGGTCCGAAAGCTGCAGTGAAGTGCTTC
>CM072710.1:7990146-8075515 GCA_036884735.1 Huso huso
TCCGACTTTGGCCAGTGGTGTATATATATATATATATACAATATATATAGTGAGTGTAGTCCTGGAAAGCAAGGACTACACCTCCCAAAATCTGAGCTGAAAAGCCTTCATTTCTTAAATTGTTTTATTAGTAATTATCCCTGCACCTGGCTATCATTGTAAATTAGCGCCAGATGCAGGGTATTTAAAAAAACAGCCAGGCTGTTCTGGGCTGCTGAAACTGAAGAGCCTAGTTGGGAGTGTTCAACCGAAAGAAGAAGAAGAAGAAGAAGAAGAAGAAAGAAGAAGAAGAAGAAAAAGGTAGTATTAAACCTGGTGTAGTGTTTTGTGTAAGCTGTGTTTATTTTGTTTTGTTTTGTGTTCAGGTAAGCAGCTTAGCTGTCCTGTTTTAGAGTTAGGTTCCTGTGTTGTGTTTAGTTAGGTACTCATTAGAGCTAGGTGTTTATTTGGTTTGTGTTGTTAAAAAAAATAGCGCGTGTCCTGGGTCTATTTTTAAAGGGTCAAAGAACCCGAGTGGTGCAAGCTCAGTTATAATTTGTGTGTGTGTGTGTGTGTATGTGTGTATACAGTGCCTTGCATAAGTATTCACCCCTTGGACTTTTTCCACATTTTGTAGTGTTACAACCTGGAATTAATGGATTTAATTGGGATTTTTACCATTTGATTTACACAACATACTTAACACTTTGAAGGTGCGTCAATACTTGGTAGAAGCACCTTTGGTGTTAATTACAGCTGTGAGTCTTTTTGGGTAAGTCTCTACCAGCTTTACACATCTGGATCCTGCAATTTTTGCCCATTCTTCTTGGCAAAATTGCTCAAGCTCTGTCAAGTTGGATGGGGATCATTGGTGAACAGCAATTTTCAAGTCTTGCCACAGATTCTCAATCAGATTGAGGTATGGGCTTTGACTGGGCCATTCTAAGACATTCAGGTTCTTGTTTTTAAACCACTCCAGTGTAGCTTTGGCTGTGTGTTTAGGGTCATTGTCCTGCTGGAAGGTGAACCTCCGCCCCAGTCCCAGGTCTCTTGCAGACTGAAACAGGATTTCCTCTAGAATTTTCCTATATTTGGCTCCATCCATCTTGCCCTCAGTCCTGACCACTTTCCCAGTACCTGCCGATGAAAACATCCCGGTAACATGATGTTGCCATCACCATGCTTCACCGTGGGGATGGTGTTCTCAGGTGATGAGCATTGTTGGCTGCGCCACACATTTTTGCGCTAAGGCCAAAAAAGTTCAATTTTGGTCTCATCAGACCAGAGAACTTTTTTCCACATGTTTGCTGTGTCTCTCACATGCCTTTTGGCAAAATCCAAACGGGATTTGATATGGGTTTTTTTCAGCAATGGCTTTCTTCTCGACACTCTTCCATAAAGCCCAGCTTTGTGGAGCGTCCGGTTATAGTTGTCCATGGACGGTTTCTCCCATCTCAGCTGTGGATCTCTCCAGCTCCTTCAGAGTTACCATTGGCCTCTTGGTTGCTTCTCTGACTAATGCCTGGTCACTGTGTTTTGGTGGATGGCCTTCTCTAGGCAGAGTTGCGGTTGTGCCATATTCTTTCCATTTTTTAATCATGGATTTAATGGTGCTCCGGGGGATGTTCAAAGTTTGGATATTTTTTATAACCCAACCCTGATTGGTGCTTCTCAGAACTTTATCCCGGACTTGTTTTGATAGCTCCTTGGTCTTCATGATGCTGTTTGTTTAGATATGCTCTCTAACAAACTCTGGGGCCTTCCAGAAACAGGTGTATTTAATCTGAGATCATATGACATTTTAATTGCACACAGGTGGGTGAATACTTATGCAATCAAGACTTTTCAGTTTTTTATTTGTAAATAATTTTGAAAAAGATGTAGATTTTTTTCCCCACTTCAACATTATGGACTATTTTGTGTAGATCAGTGACAAAAACTAATTAAATCCATTTTAATTCAGGTTGTAACACTACAAAATGTCCAAGGGTGAATACTTATGCAAGGCACTGTATAGATATATATATATATATATATATATATATATATATATATATATATACACACACACACACACACATACAGATGCGGTACAGAACAAGTGCTCAAACAATAATTCAAAAACCAAAAGGCGAAAGTAAAAAAAATAAAACACAGTAACAAAACTACAAATAAAGGTGCTGCACTTGACAGCGTTACCTCAGCCGTCGCTAACCCGCCACGGCCGGGTCTCCGTCCTACTCTGACCGTCTCCTCAGTCTACCCTAGATCTACACAGGGGTCTGCCCACGGGTTCCCCACTAATATTAAGTTTCTTTTCTTTATCTTTTCCGTTTTCTTTTGGTCCTGGTTTTCTCTCAGTCCCGGCTGTTCTCAGCTCTCAACCCGAGCTCCCGTACTTCCCGGTCGTCTTTAAAAAAAGGCAGATCTGGAGGAAACAGCAGAGTATTATTTTATAGGGTAAACAATCCCATTAAAGCCCGCCTCCCAGCCACTCAGAGAGGGGGAAGCACACACCCTCTTCCCCACCTCTCCGTGTCACCGCCATGACTGGCAGGCTGACCCACGGACTGCCGCCCCTTCCTGCAACATCGTGCATCGTCAGATGGCCAGTCAGATCTCTCCCTGTTACACTCCTCTTTGAATGTTCTCTTGCTGTTATAATATTGTAAAATATTTTGGAATTGGTTTAGCCCCTTTAGCAATATTGATTTCTATCTCTCTCTTGGCTTTTCTAACTTCCTTTTTGACTTGTGTTTGCGGTTCCAAGTACTCTTTCTGTGTACTTTGTTTTGGTCCCTTTTTAAACGCTCTGTAAAGTGCCTTTTTTTTTCGCTGAATATTTTTTTAATTGATCTATTAAACCATTTTGGCCATTTTGTTTTAGATTTAGATTTGTCTACTTTTTTGGGATGTAATTGTATTTGTGCCTCTAATACTACATTTAAAAAAAACAGCCATACTTTTTCTGTGGATGTTTTTGTCTATTTTACTCAATCTACTTCTGTTAGTCTCGTTTCATACCTTCATAGTTTGCTTTTTCTAAAATTTAAACCTTAGCTTTAGTCATTACTTTTGGGGTTTTAAAAACTTAAAATGAGACCATGTTGTGGTCTGAGTTTGTCAATGGCTCTCTGACCTCTGTTTTAGTTATTCTGTCTTCGTTATTTGAAAAGACTAAATCAAGACATACCTCCCCTCTAGTTGGTGTTTTGACAAATTGCGTAAGGGAAGCAGTCATTTGTCATTTCCACCATTTCAGTTTTGTCCAAATGTGCTCCCCACCAGGTTCTCCGATTTTATATGGGGAAGAAATCCCCCCCATTAGTATGGCTTCTCCTTTCACACGCATTTGAATGTCATTGTATAACAGATTATTTTGCTCGCGTCTGAATTTGTGGGTCTATAGCATGCTCCTATTATTATGCCCTTTAAATTTTTGTCCATTATTCTGACCCATGTTGATTCAGCGTTGTTTTTTTTGTCCTGATTTAACACCTGGGCTTGAAGACTATTTCTTATGTATAGCGCTACCCTCCGCCTCTTCTGTCCTGCCTGTCTTTCCTATACAGTGTGTACCCACTAATATTATATTCATTCTCCATCACTCTCAGACAACCAAGTTTCTGTAACACCTATCACATCGTAGTTACTTGTTAGTGCAGTTGCTTCAAGTTCTAACATTTTGTTTCTGAGACTTTCTAGCATTAAGATAAATACATTTAATAGTTGTCTTACCTGAGTTGTTGCCCTTGTTTTTGATGGTCTCCCTTCTTTTTTTTGTTTTCTCCCCCTTTCTAGTTTAAATGCTTCTGGACCTCCTCAGGATCCTTTCTCCGAGTAGATTGGTTCCCTTTCTGTTTAAGTGCAGTCGTCCCACCTATGTAGATAATCCTTGTTGTAGAATGTGCTCCAATGTTCAAGAAAGGTGAAGCTTCCTCCTGTGCACCATGATTTCAGCACACATTTTGATTTTGTATTTCCAGCTGTCCATATGTTCCTTTGAAAGGTGCGGCAGTATCCCAGAAAATACCACAGTTTTAGTCTTGTCTTTAAACGACAACTGCCACTTTCCAGGGCGCTCGCGGGGCCCCAGCGACCCTGTGTGGTGTCAAGTGGCTCGTAATTGATACCTGCCACCTTCCCAGCGTACACAGACTAGCGACCTTGTGCGGAACCAGCAGCTCACCAATCGATGCCAGCGTGCGCACGGGCACCAGCAACCCAAAGCGGGGTCCTAGCGACTCGTTAAACGATACCCAGTGCGCACTGGCACCAGCGACCCGCAGGGGTCCCAGCAGCTCAAACGATACCTGCCATTCCTGCGCGCATGGGCCCCAAGCGTCCTGCCGTGTCACAGCAACTCCCAAAAGATACCTGCCATTCCCACCACCCCACGGGACCCAGACCCCGAAGGCATCCCAGCAGATCATCAAACGATACCTGCCACCACCTTCCCGCGACACGGGCCCCAGGGACCCGTGTGTGGTCCCAACAGCTCGCCAGGCGATACCACCTGCCCACTGCGTACTCACAGGCCAGCGACCCCGTGTGGGGTCCCAGCAACTAAGCAAACAATACCTGCCACTTTGCCACCGTGCTTGCAGGCCCAGTGTCACCGTGCAGGGTCCCAGCAGCTCGCCAAACAATAGCTGACACCTTACCAGCGCACGCACTGGCCCCAGCGACCGGGCAGGGTCTGGCCGCGGCGCCAAACGGTACCTGCCACCTTCCAAGGGCGCGCACAGGTCCAGCGACCTTTGCGGGGTCAGCGCTTCTCAACGATACCTTCCACCATGCCAGCGCGGCCCCACGCGACCCGTGCAGGGGTCCCAGCAACGCCAAACAATACCTGCCACCTTCCCAGACCGGCGACGGGACTGGCGACCAGTGCGGGTCCCAACATCTCGCCAAACGATACCTGTCACCTCAAAGCACGTGCGGGCCCTGCGACCCCGGCAGGGGGTCCCAGCGGCTCACCTGATACCTGTCACCTTCCCAGTGTGTGCGGGCATCCCAACAACATCGTGCACGGGGTCCCAACAGCTGGCTAAACGTTCCCCAGCGCACAGACTATTTAGCGACCTGCGAGGGTACCAGCGGCTCGTAAGCGATACCACCACCTTCCCAGCCTTGCGGACGTGTGGGGTCCCAGCGGCTTGACAAAACAATACCAAGCGTGCGGACTGTTCCCCAGCGACCCGTATGGGGTCCCAGCATCTATTAAGCGATACCTGCCCCTCAAAGTGCGTGCCACGGGCCTGCAACCCCATGCAGGGGTCCCAGCCCGTCAAGCGATACCTGCCCTCTTGCAAGCGAGGCACAGATCCCAAGACCCGTGCGAGGTCCCAGCAGCTCGTCAAAGGGCCCCAGCGACCTCTGCGTGGTCCCATCAGCTTGCCAAACGATACCTGCCACCTTCCAGTGCGGCGGACTGGCCCGGTGACCATGTGTGGGGTCTGGCGGCTCCCAAATGATACCTGCCACCTTCTGGCGCGCACCGGGCCCCAGCGACCCGTGTGATCTCAGCGGCTCACCTAATAATACCTGTCACCTTCCCAGTGTGTGTAACGGGCATCAGCGAAGCCGTGGGGTCCCAGCGGCTAGCTAAATGATACCCGCCACCTTCCAGCGTGCACACTGGCCCCAGCGGCCCCATTCTTGGGTCCCAGCCACCCGTGTGGCATCCCAGCAACTCGCTAAATATTCCCCAGCCGCATAGACGGCCCCAGCGACCTCTTGTGGGGTCCCAGCGGATCGCCAAACACTACCAGGGCGCACGTGCCCCAGTGAACCGTGCGAGCTACCAGCAGCTCGCCAAATGATACCTACCACCTTCCCAGCGTGCCGGACTGTGCGGGGTCCCAGCGGCTTGCCAAACAATACCCGTCGTGCGGACTGGTCCCAGCGACCCCGTATGGGGTCACACCGGCTCGCCAAACGATACCTGCTGCCTTGCCAGCACGCACATGGGCACCAGTGACCCCATGCAGGGTCCCAGCAGCTCGCCAAGCGGTATCTGCCACCTTTCCCAGCACAGGCCTCAGCAACCCTGTGCGGGCCCCAGTGGTTCACCAAAGCGATACCTGCCTTCCTAGCTCGTGCACGGGCGGCAGCGACCTCTGCGTGGTCCCAGCGGATGCCAAAGCGATACCCAATGCGTACGTGCTCCAGCGACCCAGTCGTGGTCCCAGCGGCTCGCCAAACAATACCTGTCACCTTCCCAGTGTGTGCTTGGCGGGCATCAGCGGCGCCGTGCGGGGTCCCAGCAGGCGCTAAATGTTCCCAGCACAGACTGGCCCCAGCGACCTGCGGTACCAGCGGCTCGCCAAAGCGATACCTACCACCTTCCAGCGCGCGCGCGGTCTGCGGGGTTGTTGACTTGACAAAACAATACCCAGCATGCGGACTGGTCCCAGCGACCCGTATGGGGTCCCAGCATCTCATCAAGCGATACCTGCCACCTCCAAAGCGTGCGGGCCCTGCAACCCATGCAGGGGTCCCAGAGGTCAGCTAAACGATGCCTGCCTCTCTTGCGTTACGACGCGGACCCCAGGCCCGTGCCGAGTCCCAGCGGCTCGTCAAAGGGCTCCCAGCGACCTCTTGCGTGGTCCCAGCAGCTTGCAAGCGATACCTGCCACCTTCCTAGTGCGGCGGACTGGCCCAGTGACCATGTGTGGGTCACAGCGGCTCCCAAATGATACCTGCTACCTTCTGGCGCAAGACCGGGCCCCAGTGACCCGATGTGTGATCTCAGAAGGCTCACCCTAATAATACCTGTCGCCTCCCCAGTGTGTGCACGGGCATCAAGCGGCCGTGTGGGGTCCCAGCGCCAGCCAAATGATACCTGCCACCTTCCCAGCGTGCACACTGGCCCCAGCGACCCCGTGCGGGGTGCCAGCCACCCGTGTGGCACCAGCAGCTCGCTAAATGTTCCCCAGCGTACAGACTGGCTCAGCGACCTCTTGTGGGGTCCCGCGGATCGCCAAACACTACCAGGGCGCACACATGCCCTAGTGAACCCGTGCGAGCTACCAGCAGCTCTTAAATGACCTACCACCTTCCCAGCGTGCGGACTGTGCGGGGTCACACCGGCTCGCCAAGCGATACCTGCCGCCTTGCCAGTACGCACATGGGCCCTCAGCAACCCTGTGTTGGCCCCAGCGGATCGCAAACTGATACCTGCCACCTTCCCAGTGTGCGCGAGCCCAGCGAACCTGTGCGGGATACCAGTTACTCGCCAAACGACACCTGCCTCCTTCCCCAGTAACGGAATATTTAGATGACCACGTGGGGTCACAGCGGCCCTGCCGATACCTACCACCTTCACAGCGTGCGCCCCATTTATACCCCGCAGTACGGTCCCGCGGCCACCCAATGATACTGTCGCCTTCCCAGTGTGTGCACAGGCCCCAGCAACCCTGTGCAGGGCACCAGTTACCGCCAAAGATAACAGCCACCTTCCCAGTGCGCATCGTGCCTCAGCGACCCCGTGCGGCACCAGCGCCTTGCCAAACGACACCTGCCACCTTTCAGTGAGCTGACTGGCCCAGCGATCATGTGTGAGGTCACAGTGGCTCCCCAAACGATACCTGCCACCTTCAAAGCATGCGCATGGCCCCCAGCGACCCAGTGCGGTGTCCCAGCTCGCCAAATGATACCTACTACCTTCCCAGTGCCGAATGGGACCCAGCGACCCAGTGTGGGGTACCAACTACTCGCCAAACGGTACCTGCTACCTTCCCAGCATGCACACGGGCCCCAGCGACCCCATGGGGTGTTAAAGCTGCTCGCCAAACGATACCTGCCATCTTCCCAGCGCAGCATCGAACCCAGCAACCCCGCGTCGTGTCCTGCAACTCGCTAAATGACACCTGCCACCTTTGCAGCAGCGCAGGGGCCCCAGAACCCCATCGGGGGTCCCAGTGGCTAGCCAAACGATACCTGCCACCTTGTCACCATGCACACGTGCCCCAGCGACCCTGTGCGTGTTCCCAGCAGCCTCTGTTAAACGATACCTGCCACCTTCCCAGCAGGCGGTTTGGCCCAAGCGACCCGTGCTGGGTCCCAGCGACTCGCCAAGCGATACCTGCCACATTCCCTAGTACAAGACGAGCCCATCAAGACGTGCAGGGTCCCAGCGGATCGCCAAAGCCATACCTGTGGCGTGCCGTACCCCAGCAACCCGTGCGGGGGTACCAGCAGACGCCAAATGATACCTGCCACTTTCCCTCGCCGTGGACTGGCCCAAACAACCCTGTGCGTGGTCCCAGCGGCTCACCAAATGATACCTGCGTGCGCACATGCCCTAGCGAACCCGTGGGAGGTACCAGACTCGCCATACGATGCCTGCCACCTTCCCATCGTGCACACGGTGCCCAGCGACTTTGCTCTCGGAGAACCAGCGGCTCGCCAAAGCGGTCCCGGTCACCTCCCCATCGCACACGGTGCCCAGCGACTTCGGCGTGGGGTCCCAGCGGCTCACCAAATGGTCCCTGGTACCTCCCCAGTGCACGACGGGGCCCAGCGACTTTCCTCGGGTTCCAGCAGCTCGCCACGGACCTTGGCACCTCCCCAGAGCGTAGGATGCCGAGTAACCCAGGCGCTGGGTCCCAGCGGCTCGCCAAATGGTCCTGGGCACCTCACAAGCACACCCACAGGCCTCAGCAACTTCAATGCTGGGTCCCAGTGTACCGCCAACGGTCCATGGCACCACCCCAGTGTGCATGGGGCTCAGAGACCCCGCACAGGGTCCCAGCGCTCGGCAACGGTCCCTGGCACCTCCCCAACGTAGCATCGGGCCCAGCTTAATGCTGCTGGGTGCCAGCGCTCACCAAATGGTCCCTACCACCACCCCAGCATGAAGGGCTCCAGCAACCACGAGCGGGTCCCACGGGCGCCAAATGGTCCCTTGGCACCTCCCCAAAGGCAAGCGTGATGGGCCCAGTGTCCCCGCCAAGGTCCTAGTGGCTCGCAATGGTCCCTGGCACCACCCCAACATGCCAAGGGCTCCAGCAACCACGAGGGGGGTCCCAGCGGCTCGCTAAATGGTCCCTGGCACCTCCCCAAGGCCCACGCAGGGTCCCCAGTGGCCAACACTACCTGGCACTATCCTAAGCACATGCACGGGGTCCAGCGACTTCTGGCGGGTCCCAGCGGCTCGACAAACTGCCCCCTGTCACCTCCCCATCGCGCCACGGGCCCCAGCAACTTTGCGCTGTGTCCCAGCGGCTCTCTAATGGTCCTGGCACCTCCCCAGCACATACACGGGCTCCAGCGACCCTGCGCCAGGTCCCAGCAGCTCGCCAATCGTCCCTGGCACCTGCCCCGCATGCGATGGGTCCCAGCGGCTTGCCAAATGTGCCCTGGCACCTCACCAGCACGCTCACGGACCCCAACGACTTTCCTTAGGGTTCCCAGCTCGTGAAATGGTCCTAACACCTCACCAGCACCACGCAGACAGGCCCCAGCAACCGGCGGGGTCCCAGCAGCTCGCCAAACAGTCCCTGGCACCTCCCCAGTGAGTGCATGGGGCACATCGACTTAGGGTGGAGTCCCAGCGCTCAAACGGTCCATGGCTTGCCCCAGCGCCGCGGGCCCCAGTGACTTCGTCTGGGGTCCCAGCGGCTCAACAAATGGTCCCTGGCACCTCCCGAGCGCGTGCACAGGGCTCAGCGACTTCAAGCGGAGTCCCAGCGGCTCGCCAAACGGTCCATGGCACCACCCCTAGTGAGTGGACGGGGCTCAGTGATCCCGGCACAGGGTACCAGCGGCTCACAAACGGTCCCTGGCACCTCCCAGCATGTGCACGGGGCCCAGCGACCGCTAAAATGGCACCTTGCACCTCCCAGGACGCTGCATGGGCTCCAGCGACCCTGCGCGGGGTCCCAGCTTCTTGCCAAATCGTCCCTGGCACCTCACCAGCATACCACGGTCCCCAGCGACTTTCCTCGGGGTTCCAGCAGCTCGCCAAATGGACTCTGGCACCTCCCAGCGCCAAGAGACGGGTGCTCAGTGACCCCGCACAGGGTCCCAGCGCCTCGATGGCGGTCCCTGGCACCTCCCAGCATGCACAGGGCCCAGCGGACCCGCCAATTGGTCCCGGCACCCCCCAGCGTGCGTACTGGGCTCCAACAACCCAAAGCGGGGTCCCAGTGACTCGCCAAATGGTCCCTGGCACCTCCCAAGCGCCACGCACTGGGCCCAGACCCAGCGGAGTCCCAGCGGCCCGCCAAATGTTTTCTGTCACCTCCACAAGAAGAAGGGCCCCCAGCAACATGTCGCGGGGTCCCAGCAACTCGCCAAATGGTCCCTGTCACCTCCCCAGTCTTGGCGCTGTACGTGCCACAGCGACTTCATGCGGGGGTCTCAGCCCGGTTCAACAAACTGTCCCTGGCAGCTCCCCTCCCGCTCTGGGCCCTGAGTCCCCGAGGTCCCAGCGGCTCTCAAAGACTTCCTGGCATCTCCCAAGGGCGTGCACAGGGCCCAGCGACTTATGTGAGTCCCCAGCAGCTCGACAAATGGTCCATGGCACCACCCCAGTGCAAGCACAGGCTCAGTGACCCATGTGGGGTCCCAGCGACTCGACAAACGGTCCCTGGCACCTCCATAGCATGCACCGGCCCCAGCGACCCCACGCTGGGGTCACAACGACTCGCCAAACAGTCCGGGCACCTCCCAAGCGACTTCTGGCGGAGTCCCAGCGCTTGCTTTTGTGGTCCCTGGAACCTCCCCAGCGAGTGCACGGGCACAGCGCGACCCGGGTGTAGTCCCAGCGGCTCAAACGGTCCATGGCACCACCCAGGTGCGTGACTGTGCTCAGTGACCCCGCACAGTGCTCAGTGACCCAAGACAGTGTCCCAGTGTCGGCAACGGTCCCTGGCACCTGCCCAGCGTGCGACGGGCCCAGCCACTTGTGTGCTGGGTCCCTGGCCTCGCCAATGGTCCTGACCCCTCCCCAGCGCACGTATGGCCCAGCGTTTGCCAAATGGTCCTTGGCACCTCCCCCAGCACGAGCACTGGGGACCAGCGACCCATCGTGGGGGTCCCAGCAGCTCGCCAAATGTCCCTGGCACCTCCCAGCACGCCGCACGGGACCCAGACCCCGCCAAATGGTCCCTGGCACCACCAGCTTTACGCCACGGGACCCAGCGGCTCGCCAAATGGTCCCCCCCTGCACCCTCCCTCACACGCCGCATGGGCCCCAGCTGCCCGCCAAATGGTCCCTGGCTTGCCCTTAGTGTGCAGTACGGGATCCAGCGACTCGCACGGGGTCCAAGCGGCTCACTGAATGGTCCCTGGCACCCCTTCCCAGCCCGTGTACGGGCACCAACGACAGCGTGCAAGAGTCTGAGCGGGCGTGTCAAACGTCGCTAGCACCTCCCCAGCACGCACATCGGTGTCCCTGGCGTTCGCCAATGGTCCCTGGTCACTCTGCAGATGCCAAGACGGCCCCAGAGACCTAATACGCTGGGTCCGGAAAGGTCGCCAAACGGGTCCCTGCACGCCCCACGTATCGCAGCATCGGTCTCCAGCAACCGCAGAGGGTCGCGCAGCGCGGTTCGCCAAAATGTCCCTGTTACCTCCCTAGTGCGCGCATGGGGCCCAGTGACACACGGGTCCGAGCGACCGCCAAATGGTCCTTGGCACCCCCACCACGAGCATCAGACCAGCGACCCCTGCGGGCAATTATGGTACGCCAAACGGTCCCAGGCACCTCCCTGTAATCAAGATCGGACCCAGCGAATTTCGGCGGGGTCCCAGGGCCGCAATGGTCACTGGCACATACCTAGAACGCTGATGGGGCCCCAGCGACCCCGCCGCAGGGTCCCAGCTGCTCGCCAATGGTCTGCGATACCCCTCAGCTGCCGCCAGCTTAGCCCAGCGACCGGGCGGGTACCAGCGGCATGCCAAACGGTCCCAGGCACCTCCCGAAGTACGCGACGGTGCCCAGCGACCCCACGCGGGGTCCCAAAGATCGCCAAACGGGTCCCTGGTACCCTCCCCAGTGCACGATCACCCAGTGACCCCACACGGGGTCCCAGCAGCTTCATAAAATGGTCCCTAGCACCTCCCACCTCGACCGCGGGGTACCAGCGTCTCGCAAAAAATGGTCCCTGTTGCGGGCCCTCCCAGTGCGGGTATGGGCCCCAGTGACCACCAGGGGTCCGGGCGACTCGCCAAATGGTCCTGGCACCTGGGCCCAGCACGTGCGCGGGGATGCCCAGGGACCCCACGGGGTCCCAGCAGTCCACTCGCCTAAACGGTCCATGGTACCTCCCGGATCGCTGGTGCACTGGGCTTAAAGTGCCAGGGACCAGCCGGGGTCCCGCGTGGTCGCTAAAGTGTGTCTGGGCAGCTCGAGATATGGCAAGCCTCTGGGACCCCACGCTTCGCTGGGGCCTGTGGTCCCTGGGCACCTCCCCCTGACGCTTCCGGGACCCGGACTCGACCCCGTGCTGCGGGTCCCATTGCAGCTCATAAATGGTCCCTGGCACCTCTCCGGGACGAGCACTGGAACCCAGCGACCCCTGCTGGGATCCCAGCAGCTCACCCTGCGGTCCCTAGGGCCTCCCATGGGCAGCGGGGTCACTGGGCCCAGGGAGGTGCCAGGGGTCCCAGCAGCCTCGGGAAAATGGTCCCTAGCACCTCCCAGCACGCACAGGCTAGCGACCACACGTGGGGTCCCCAGCGGCTCGCCAAAAATGTCCTGGCACCTCCCCAGCATGCACTGGGCCTTGACCATGCAGGGTACCAGCGTCTCGACAAATGGTCCCTGGCACCTCCCTGGTGCATGCAGGCCCAGCTACACCCGCGCAGGGGTCACTGGGCCCAATGCGAGCACTGGGAGGTGCCGGACACTTCTGATTGGACCCCAGCGAAGTCGCGCTGGGCCCGGTGCGTTTGCTGGGGATGTGCCGGGACCATTTGGCGAGCGCTGGGACCCGTGCCGAGTCACTGGCCCAGTGCGGCGTGCTGGGGAGGTGCCAGGGACCATTTTGCCAACCCGCTCAGACCCCGTTACGGCTGGTGCCCGGCGTGCGCGCAAAGGTGCCGGGGACCGACAACTGCTGGGCACCAGCGATGTGTCATGGGCTGCGGTCTGAGGAAGGGTCTCTGGGCCCTGCGGACTGCCAGTGCCAGGGGCGGTTGGGACCCGGACAGCGCGGTGGCTTGGGGCCTGTGCTGGGAAGGTGCCAGGGAGGTGCCAGGGATCACAGTTGGTTAAAGAGTCTTGTAAAAAGGAGATCCTGGGTTTGAATCCCAGCGGTGCCTCATTTCGTCCCCAGGGCGTACCTTCTTCTAAACCAGGGTCAAAAAAACACAAGTAAACATTTACAAATTGTGGGACTGGACGCGGATCGTTGGGCCCAGTCTAGGTCCATCACGTGCTGACAGAACCAGGCACTGTTTAAACGCTGGAACCACAGCAGGATGGTCACAAAGCACACGTACGTGCGCTGGGGCCAGTTGCAAAACAAGGACCAGTTGGTCAGTAATTGGGCCCATATGAACCCAGGTGCAATGGGAGCATCCGGTTCTTTACCCATTTTGGCGAAGGCCGATGTTGTTGTAAAACTCTCTTCCATCAAGCCCTTTCTGGTTTCATTTATTCTTTCTATCTATCTATCTTTTGATTTATAAATACCGGAGATTTATTAATCACTATTCTCTATTATAAACATATATATATATATTTTTTCTCTATCTATATTTTGATTTCTAAAATAAATATTATTTTTACCTGGGTCTTGGGGCTATCCATCCGGTGCTACCATTACCAAGTATTTTATCTAAAATATTGGTGATCTTTCGGGACCCTCTCAGCTATCACATCCATCTATTAGCCACCCCGTTACAAAAGAATACTTCTTATCTTCTCCGGCCAGATTAATGTTCGCGAGCCTAAATTAATCAGAATAACAGGACCAGAGGGACACAAAGAGATATGCTGGGTTCTTCGCTTTTGTAATCTGGATCGTTTGATCCATTTGTTCAAGAAAATGTCAGGGATCCATTTGGCGAGCCTTTGTGATTACGGACCCCTGCATTTTGGGGCCGATCACAAAATATAGGATTACAAATGATAATTTGTGCCGGGGACAAGTTTTAAATGATTCTCAACGCTGGGACCCTGCGTATAAGTCAAAACTGGCCCCACATGGAGCACTGGGGATCTCAGCCAGGGGTCAAAACAAAATAACCTTACTGTCCACAAGTCCTGGGACAGTTTTGTAGACCTTCGCACACGAGCAGCTGGCGGGGGCCAGTGCGTGCGCTGGAATCAAATTAATCCAAAAACACCGGTAACATTTACAACTCTGTGGAACTTGGATCCTGCAGCGGTCTATCCATTCGCCAGGCCCCTGCACTGTTGTTTGTTGAGGTGCCAGGGACACATTTCAGGATGGAAAGCAAAGCACAGCTTACCTGGGACCCGGTGAGCATGCCAAGGGAGGTAGCAGTGGACGGTTGAGCCCAGGTTTAATCCCGGCATCTCTGGACTACCCGTTCTTCCAAAGTCGCTGATGTTCTTCCATCACCCGGCGTGCTGGAGGTGCCAGGGACCATTTTATTTATAAAGCCGCTGGGGCCCCATTGCACACCTCGGGAGATTCCTTAATTAGGGACCTTTATATTTTTTCTCTGGGACATTTGATTTCGTATTAGTCGCTGGGGCCCATGCATCTAACCCATACCATTGGGGAGGTGACAGGGACCGTTTTGATCCACTGGGACTCCGGCGATTAATGGGGTCTCTGGGCCCCATCGAATAACGGACTGGGGAAGTGCCAGGGCGGTTAGGCAAGCCACTGGGACCATTTGTTGGTCGCTGGGGGCCATGAATGGCGTGCTTAAAAGGTGCCAGGGACCATTTGGCGAGCCACTGGCATTGTCAATAAGTTTAAGTTGGTTAAAGCACCTGTCTTGTAAAGGAGATCCTGGGTTTGAATCAGCAGCTGTCCTCTATCATTTCGTCTCCCAAAGGTAACACCACCTTCTTCTAAAACACTAACTAATCCAAAAACACAAGTAAACATTTACAAGTCTGGCAGGACTCGACCCCGCAACCTTTGCGTCACATCACACAGCCAGTCTAGAAGTCCATCACGCTATTCATTGCGCCACAGAACCAGGCACTGTTGAAACTGGCACGGCAAAGTTGAGGTAAAAAAACACACACATTTCAGGATGGAAAGCAAAGCACACAGCTTACCCTGGAAATCAAAGGGGCCAGTTGCACAAAGCAAGGACTCAATGCCAACAGGGGATGTAGCTCAGTGGTAGAGCGCATGCT
Organism: Huso huso; assembly: GCA_036884735.1. Classification (NCBI taxonomy): domain Eukaryota; kingdom Metazoa; phylum Chordata; class Actinopteri; order Acipenseriformes; family Acipenseridae; genus Huso; species Huso huso. The sequence goes on from CM072710.1 coordinate 8,005,424, forward strand.
TTGCATGTATGAGGCCCCGGGTTCAATCCCCGGCATCTCCAGGTGGTATTTCTTTACCCCGTTCTTCCATGAAATCACAATTTGTTGTTTATTAAAAACTCTCTTCCATCACCCAGCCCTTTCTGGTTTCATTCATTCAATCTATCTATCTATCTATCTTTTGATTTATAAATGTCAATATTATTTATTTTATTAATCACTATCTAACTTTTGATTCATAATTATAAACATATATATATATATATTTTTTCTCTATCTATATTTTGATTTCTAAAAATAAATATTATTTTTTACCTCTTTCCTTCTCTCTATCCATCCATCTATTAGCCATACCATTACAAAAAAGGTCTTTTTATCTAAAAATAAATATTATTATTTTTAACTTTCTCCTTCTCTCTATCCATCCATCTATTAGCCATGCCATTACAAAAAAAAAGTCTTCTTATCTTCTCCGTTTCACATGATTAATGTTGTCATTGAAGCTAAATTAATCAGAATAACAGGACCAGAGGGAGACACAAAGAGATATGCTCCAGGAGCCGGTTCTTCAAAACTTGTAATCTGGATCGTTTTGATCCATTTGTTCAGAAAATGTCACTGCTGGATTATCCATATTATGAATAATTGCGATTAAAAAGTCCAGCATTTTAAAAAGTAATCTCGATCACAAAATATAGGATTGCAAATCCAGATAATTTGTATCCAGATTACAAGTTTTAAAAAAGCAGCTCGGTGAGCCCTCAACTCACAACCGCAGCATCCTGCCGTATAAGTACCACACACAAAACAAGTGCACACATGGAGCACCGTGAGGAGATCTCAGAAAAATTGAGGAAGCTGTCAAAACAAAATAACCTTACTGTCCACCAAGTCCTGGGACAGTTTTGTGAACCTTCAGTTTGCTTGCGAGCAGCTGGCAAGTGTGGGGCGTGCGGCAGATGGTTAAGCACCTGCCTTGTAAACAGGAGATCCTGGGTTTGAATCAAATTAATCCAAAAAAAACACCGTAAACATTTACAACTCTGGCGGGAACTCAAACCGCAACCTTTGCATCACACTACACAGCCAGTATAAAGTCCAACACACTATCCATTGCGCCCACAGAGCCCGCCCTGCACTGTTGTAACTGGCACGGCAAAGTTGAGGTAAAAAAACACACACATTTCAGGATGGAAAGCAAAGCACACAGCTTACCCTGGAAATCAAAGGGGCCAGTTGCACAAAGCAAGGACTCAATGCCAACAGGGGATGTAGCTCAGTGGTAGGCGCATGCTTTGCATGTATGAGGCCCAGGTTCAATCCCGGCATCTCCAGGTGGTATTTCTTTACCCGTTCTTCCATGAAATCACAATTTGTTGTTTATTAAAACTCTCTTCCATCCCAGCCCTTTCTGGTTTTATTCTATCTATCTATCTATCTATCTATCTTTTGATTTATAAATGTCAATATTATTTATTTTATTAATCACTATCTAACTTTTGATTTATAATTATAAACATATATATATATATATTTTTTCTCTATCTATATTTTGATTTCTAAAAATAAATATTATTTTTTTACCTCTTTCCTTCTCTCTATCCATCCATCTATTAGCCATACCATTACAAAAAAGGTCTTTTTATCTAAAAATAAATATTATTATTTTAACTTTCTCCTTCTCTCTATCCATCCATCTATTAGCCATGCCATTACAAAAAAAAAGTCTTCTTATCTTCTCCGTTTCACATGATTAATGTTGTCATTGAAGCTAAATTAATCAGAATAACAGGACCAGAGGAGACACAAAGAGATATGCTCCAGGAGCCGGTTCTTCAAAACTTGTAATCTGGATCGTTTTGATCCATTTGTTCAGAAAATGTCACTGCTGGATTATCCATATTATGAATAATTGCGATTAAAAAGTCCAGCATTTTAAAAAGTAATCTCGATCACAAAATATAGGATTGCAAATCCAGATAATTTGTATCCAGATTACAAGTTTTTGAAAAAAGCAGCCCGGTGAGCCCTCAACTCACAACCGCAGCATCCTGCCCGTATAAGTACCACACACAAAACAAGTGCACCACATGGAGCACCGTGAGGAGATCTCAGAAAAATTGAGGGAAGCTGTCAAAACAAAATAACCTTACTGTCCACCAAGTCCTGGGACAGTTTTGTAGACCTTCAGTTTAGCACACCGAGCAGCTGGCAAGTGTGGGGCATTGCGGCTTAGATGGTTAAAGCACCTGCCTTGTAAACAGGAGATCCTGGGTTTGAATCAAATTAATCCAAAAAAACACACGTAAACATTTACAACTCTGGCGGAACTCAAACCCGCAACCTTTGCATCACACTACACAGCCAGTCTAAAAGTCCAACACACTATCCATTGCGCCACAGAGCCCTGCACTGTTGTAACTGGCACGGCAAAGTTGAGGTAAAAAAACACACACATTTCAGGATGGAAAGCAAAGCACACAGCTTACCCTGGAAATCAAAGGGGCCAGTTGCTCAAAGCAAGGACTCAATGCCAACAGGGATGTAGCTCAGTGGTAGGCGCATACTTTGCATGTATGAGCCCCGGGTTCAATCCCGGCATCTCAGGTGGTATTTCTTTACCCCGTTCTTCCATGAAATCACAATTTGTTGTTTATTAAAAACTCTCTTCCATCACCCAGCCCTTTCTGGTTTCATTCATTCAATCAATCTATCTATCTATCTATCTTTTGATTTATAAATGTCAATATTATTTATTTTATTAATCACTATCTAACTTTTGATTCATAATTATAAACATATATATATATATTTTTTCTCTATCTATATTTTGATTTCTAAAATAAATATTATTTTTACCTCTTTCCTTCTCTCTATCCATCCATCTATTAGCCATACCATTACAAAAAAGGTCTTTTTATCTAAAAATAAATATTATTATTTTTAACTTTCTCCTTCTCTCTATCCATCCATCTATTAGCCATGCCATTACAAAAAAAAAGTCTTCTTATCTTCTCCGTTTCACATGATTAATGTTGTCATTGAAGCTAAATTAATCAGAATAACAGGACCAGAGGGAGACACAAAGAGATATGCTCCAGGAGCGGTTCTTCAAAACTTGTAATCTGGATCGTTTTGATCCATTTGTTCAGAAAATGTCACTGCTGGATTATCCATATTATGAATAATTGCGATTAAAAAGTCCAGCATTTTAAAAAGTAATCTCGATCACAAAATATAGGATTGCAAATCCAGATAATTTGTATCCAGATTACAAGTTTTGAAAAAGCAGCTCCCGGTGAGCCTCCAACTCACAACCGCAGCATCCTGTCGTATAAGTACCACACACAAAACAAGTGCACCACATGGAGCACCGTGAGGAGATCTCAGAAAATTGAGGGAAGCTGTCAAAACAAAATAACCTTACTGTCCACCCAAGTCCTGGGACAGTTTTGTGAACCTTCAGTTTAGCACACTGAGCAGCTGGCAAGTGTGGGGCATTGTGTTTAGTTGGTTAAAGCACCTGCCTTGTAAACAGGAGATCCTGGGTTTGAATCCCAGCAGTGCTTCTTTCATTTCTTCTCCCAAAGGTAAATGCATACCTTCTTCTAAAATAAAAACACAACTAATTAATCCAAAAAAACACACGTAAACATTTACAACTCTGGCGGAACTCAAACCCGCAACCTTTGCGTCACACCACACAGTTTAGAAGTCCAACACGCTATCCATTGTGCCACAGAGCCCTGCACTGTTGTAACTGGCATGGCAAAGTTGAGGTAAAAAAAAACACACATATTTCAGGATGGAAAGCACACACAGCTTGCCCTGGAAATCAAAGGGGCCAGTTGCACAAAGCAAGGATTCAATGACAATAGGGGATGTAGCTCAGTGGTAGAGCACATGCTTTGCATGTGTGAGGCCCTGGGTTCAATCCTGCCATCTCAGGTGGTATTTCTTTACCCCAACCTTCCATGAAATCACAATTTGTTGTTTATTAAAACTCTCTTCCATCACCCAGCCCTTTCTGGTTTCAATCAATCTATAAATCTTTCTATCTATCTGTCTTTGAAGGACCTAAGAATCTCATTGGGCTTCATAAGAATTATAAATGTACTTCTGGATTTGAAATTGGAAATAAAACCTGTGAAATGTGTGCTTGCCCCTCACTTGTTATAGATCTCTAATTACTGTGTATTTAAATACATCCATTATACAGTTAATGAAAAAAAGAAACAATATTCTAATATTGTATGCACATATTTGAAAGTGATATGGACTTGACAGTGCTAAACAATGTCATAGGGCCCTTGTCTTGCTCTGGTGCAAACTTGTATTACTGCAATGTATGTTTTTTTTTTGTTTTGTCTTTGTTTTTTATATTTACTGTAGTTAAAACAAGTGCTTCCTCCCTGTGTGAATGGCCCTTGGGAATTTGAATAACAAGTTGGCTTTGATATGCTGGTATCCAAATGCATCTGTTTTTAAGCAGGCTTTGAATATTATTTATTTTATTAGCCTCCTGCTGTTTTGAATACTATATGTTTGTGTGTCTGTCTCTCTCTCTGTGTGTGTGTGTGTGTGTGTGTGTGTGTGTGTGTGTGTACTGATCTGAGACCAGGTAGCAGTGTATAAGAACTTTTCTGATTTTATACATATATATATATATATATATATATATATATATATATATATATATATATATATATATATATATATATATTATTATTTAGCAGACGCCCTTATCCAGGCGACTTACAATCGTAAGCAAAAACATTTCAAGCGTTACAATACAAGTAATACAATAAGAGCAAAAATACAATAACTTTTGTTCAAGTAAAGTACAAGTTTGACAAACCACAATTCAATAATACAGCAGGTAATAGTGATAGTTACCTCAGGATATGATTAAATAGTGATAGTTACATCAGGATGTGATTAAATACAAAGTACTACAGGTTAAAACTTGGCAGATTACAGTATTCTGAAGTACAGGATTAAATGCAGTAAAATAGGGGCTGATAAGAGCAAATAAAGCACACATTTACATGAAGGGTGATAGTGTCCCAGGATACAAACAGAGGAGTTCTACAGGTGCTCTTTGAAGAGGTGAGTCTTAGGGAGGCGCGGAATGTGGTCAGGGACTGGGCAGTCCTGACATCTGTGGGAGGTCATTCCACCACTGCGGAGCAAGGGTGGAGAAGGAGTGGCTTTGGAGGCAGGGCGTGGCGGTGGTAGAAACTAGTCTTCTAGTGCAGGCGGGCGGAGAGGTCAGTGGGGGTGTAGGGAGAGATGAGGGTCTGGAGGTAGCTGGGTGCAGACTGGTCAAGGCATCCAGGCTAGTACAAGAGTCTTGAACTGGATGCGGCGGTGTCGGGAGCCAGTGGAGCGAGCGGAGTAGTGAAGTGGCGTGGGCGGCGAGGCAGAGAGAACACCAGGCGGGCAGCAGAGTTCTGGATGAGCTGGAGCGGACGGGTGGCGGACGCAGGGGAGGCCAGCCAGGAGGAGTTGCAGTAGTCTAGGCGGGAGAGTACCAGGGCCTGGACCAGGAGCTGGGTAGCATAGTTGGTGAGGAAGGGTCGGATTCTTCGGATGTTGCTCAGGAAGAATCGGCAAGTGCGTGTCAGGAGTGGAGATGTGCTGGGAATAAGAGAGGCAGGGGTCCAGGGTGACTCCAAGGTTCTTAGCTGAGGAAGAGGGAGAGGTGTGGTAGATTCAGAGGAACAGAGATAGAGAGATCAGAGAGGGGGAGGAGGAGGAAAGAAAAGAGAGGTCAGATTTAGAGAGGTTGAGTTTGAGGTGATGAGTGCATCCAGGAGGAAATAGCAGACAGACAGGTAGAATCACGGGAGGAGATGGTGGAGTCAGAGGTGGGGAAGGAGAGGAAAATCTGAGCATCATCAGCATAGAAATGGTATGAGAAACCATAGGATGCGATGGGGGGCCCAGGGAGCGGGTGTAGAGAGAACAGGAGGACCCAAGACTGACCCTTGGGGGACTCCAGTTAAGAGAGGGTGAGGGTGGAGGTTGCTCACGCCAGGTTACCTGGTAAGTGCGGTTGGAGAGGTAGGGAGGGAGAACCAGGCCAGAGCAGTGCCAGAGATCCCCAGGTCAGCAAGAGATGATAGTAGAATAGAGTGATCAACAGTGTCAAAGGCAGCAGAGAGGTCGAGGAGAATTGGGACAGAGGGAGAGAGAGGCAGCTCGGGCACATTTAAGTGAGTTGGTGACAGACAGAGGGCGGTTTCAGTGGGTGAGCAGGCGGAAGCCAGATTGGAGAGGGTCAAGCAGAGAGTGGTTGGACAGGAAAGCAGAGAGCTGGCGGTGTACAGTCCGCTTGGGGTTTTGGAGGAAGGAAGGGAGGGAGACAGGACGGTAGCTCTGGAGGAGGTGGGGTCGAGGGTAGGTTTTTGAGGAGGGGTGATAGGGGCTTTTTGAAGGCAGAGGGAAGATACCAGAAAGTAGAGAGGTGTTGAGGAGGGGAGGAGATGAAGGGGGAGTAGGCAGAGCAGCAGCTTGAAAGAGGTGAGTGGGGGAGGGTCCAAGGCACACGTGGTGGGTTTGTGACCCTGGAGTAGGGAGGAGAGGTCAGAGTCTGAGAGGGGCAAGAAGGTGGAGAAGGAGGGTGAGTTAGTAGGGGTTGCAGTGGGTATAGGAGTTGGAGGCGGGAGGGGTGCGGGGGAGGAGAGGTGTTAAAGAGTTTGCGGATATCTGAAATTTTAGAAGAGAAGAAGGAGGCAAAGTCATCAGGGAGATAGAGGAGGAGGAGGGGGAGGGTTTAGGAGGGAGGAGAAGGTAGGGGAGAAATAGTTTCGTGGGTTGTTAGTGGGCTTGGATTACAGATTGGAAATAAGCACATTTAGCAGAGGAGAGAGTAGAGGAGAGGAGGAGAGGCGTGCGGTAAGGTCTAGGGCAGCAGGGAGTTTGGTTCTCTTCATTTCTTTTCAGCAGATCGCAGTGTGATTCTTGCGACGGAGGCGCGGAGGAGAACCAGGGATGGGGAGGGGAGGGCGAGCAGGGCGGAGGTGAGGGACAGAGGGAGTCGAGGGAGGAGGTGAGTGAGAGAAGAGGTGGAGGTAGCAGAGTCTACGGAGAGTTGTGAGAAGGTCGATGGGAGGAGGTGAGAGAGCAGTGGAGGCAAGGACAGAGGGGGAGAGAGCGGAGGTTACGGCGAGAGGTGACAGTGGGGGGAGGAGCAGGAGAGGGGAGAGACAGAGAAAAGAGATGAAATAGTGATCAGAGGTCAGGGGTGACAGAGGGTGGAGGGCAGCAGGCCCTGGAGAAGGTGAGGTCCAGTTGACGGCCAGCTTTGTGGGTAGGAGGGGCAGGGAGAGACAGAAGTCGAAGGGTGCAGGAGGGAGGAATCCAGCAGAGTGGCTGGGGTTGAGAGATGGATGTTGAAGTCACCCAAAAGGACAGTCGGGGTAGACAGGAGGTATATATATATATATATACTGTAAATATAAAACTCAAGGCTTTTGGGAATCAAACTGTGTCTCTTCACTGGCAGGAATCCAAGGCTACTTGCGATTTCCTACTTCTTTGAATCAAAGTATTTACTGAGTACATACATTGCATGCACACTGCACAGGACTTTATATCATTTTGCAGTGGTTAAGCACAGGAATGCTTGTACAGTAAAAACATATTTAAACAGTACATTAAATAGGTGGAAACCCAGCTAATTGGTCATGTCTATATGAGGGCGTGGCTTACCCTACTAGTTAGACTCAGTCCAGTCCCTGGTGTTCATGATCTGTTTCTAATACTAACAGAGAGGGTTTAACTCATTGATGCATCATTCTGGAAGATATTAGAGAACATCTGCCTGCTGACAACATCATAACATTGTGGTAAGAGAGAATGTGGCTCATATATACTGTTTAGTGCACTGTTTAAAATAAATCAAGATTCTAGAGGCATAGGGATCTCTATAGCTGTCCCAAATATTTAGCAATGTCTTCTCAATTTCTCTCCAGCTTCAAACATATGTTACTTGAATGTTGCTGGTTGTGATTTGCCCTGCATCGACAGGACTGCTTTGACAATGAGATGGTCTTCATCTCTATTTCCAGAATGATTTTTAAGGACTGTCGTGTGTACAGAAAAAGTCTACTAGTATATCTAATGTATAGTTTAAAGATGTGTTGTTTGATATCAAAGTGAATGTTGCTTTGTAAGTGAACTATTCCTCTCAGCATGGCATTTCACAATATAAATGGAGAAATTAACTGGTAACCACAGGCTTACTTTATAAAAGCAACCATGTACAAATCATCAGTATAAAAAGAAAAACGTGAAAAAAAATCCACTACAATAAAATCAACTGAGTCACTATGACCCACTCAACAGTGTTGTACTGCAGTAAGATCTCGTATGGGTGCTGTTAATCTTTAATCTTTCTCTCACCAGATACTCTCGACCAGTGAAACCCAGTTCCTTGTTGAGACATTCAATACACAATGGATTATTTCTACACAAACTCTACCATGGTCCTCAGCAACAGCACAGCTCTTAATACCAGTGATGAGTGGGAATGCAGAGACAATCCGGCTGCATTTGATTTCTGGGACGGGCTATACTGGTTCTAACTGCCATTCTGGGCTTGCCAGCCAATGTGACAGTGCTGTGGATTTTACTGAGGAAACAAACTGCCATCTTATCTTCTGAGGTGTTCATAATGAACCTGGCAGTCATGGATGCTTTGTTTTGCCTCAATGCACCCCTTGATACATATAATTATTACTTTCCTGGTAATAACATTATTAACTCGATAGACTATGTTGTCTATAATTTGAATGTGTTCGGCTGTCCTCTGTTCCTTTGCTGTATCTGTGTGGAGTGTTACATGGCCGTGGTGCATCCAGTCACCTACCTGGGGTTCAGGTCACTCACCTATAGAGTGGTGTGCTCTGCTGTGGCTTGGGCCATTACTTTGGCATTCTCCATCTACTTAACTATACAAAAAAAGACACTGTATGCAGACACAGGTTTGATCTCTGCCTTGTTTATTGTCATGATTTTCTGTAGCCTTTCCATGCTGAGGGTCCTGTGGAGGTCTGCACCAGGGGAGGCAGATCCACCCCATGATGAAGAAACCTTCCAGATGGTTTTACCATTTTAATGCTTGTGTTAGTTTCCTATTCCCCAGTCGTAGCCATGTTCCCATTTCAATCTTATTTCAATGAGACTACATTCAATGTTATATAATTTCAGTATGCTATTCCTTTTTTATCCCCAGGAGCTTCATACAGCCTTTGCTCTACCTGTCTAATGTGGTTACATTGTCTTGTGTGCAGTTTCATGCAATGGGCGTGCTGTATAGCACTGAGCCCCCTCCATGAAGTCAACAGAAAACATGTTCCATTGTAGAGCAAGTAGCTTCTAATGAAATGTTTCTGTCCTTTAACTATTAAGATGTTTTGAATAAGCCAGGAGGCGGTAACTTGGATTTGTGCTGTCAATTTCAAACCAGCTTCAAGCACCTCAATCAGGCAATACAAACATATCAATGAAACTCATTATTTAAGAATCAGCACTCAGACCAGCTCAGAGCGATTGCAAACATCATTACCAGTTTGAAATGTCATGTTAGGCTAATTGCTCTAGCAGTGATTTTTTTAACTGTAATGCTGCTCTTTATTGGCTGATTTCACAGCCCCCGATTCACAATTATATTACACCACCTTAAAGTTTTTTATTGTGTAAAAAGCCACTTACTTCTCCATTGTAAATAGATCTACCTAATCATGTTAGCTGGGTTAGACTCCAAATCAAAGCTTCACTACATTCTAGTATATATACTGTGAGGCAGCAGGGAGGGGTTAAAACCTCCCTGCACAGAAAACATGTGAAAATGCACACTGGTTTTAGTTTAATTGTATTTGTTTTATTGTTTAATTTAAATTGGTTAATTGTTTTATTGTTTAATTATCCCTGCACCTGGTGGTTGTTATTAAATTAGGAACAGGTGCAGGGTATTTAAGGAGTGAAGCCAGTGTGCTCACGGCTGCTGAGTGGAAGGAAGCAGGGAGGTGCTCTGCTTCTGAGCAGTCTGGAGAAAAGGTACAGTTTAACCCTGTTAAGGTTTGGGGCAGGTAAACGGCTTAGCCGTCCTGCGAGTGAGATAGGTTCCAGTGTGTATAGTAAGCGCTCAAAAACGGAGTTAGGAGTTTGTTTGTGTTTTGTTTGGTTTGTAATTAAAAATAGCGCAACCGTGCGTTTAAAATCCATTTCTGTGTGCTGGGTCGTAGTTTTTAAAGGGCACGAACCAGGAGTGAGTTGCAAGCTCGCTCACAATACATATTTTACTTAGTATAAAAAGTCATTAAGAATGACAAATCTGATTATTCTAGGGTGAAAATACTAGGATGTTTTCAATTACTTTTTAGCAAAATATACAATTTTAAATACTCATGGTTGACTTATATTGTTAAAAATGTCTAGTATATACTATGCAAATTTTATTTAGAATAAGAAGCCAATTACACTAAAATGTTAAAATGGTTATCAAATATAACAAGCATAGTCTATTAATGTTTTAGTAAAATACCAGATTTTAAAAACTCATTTTTTTAATATGAACTGTAAAGTAGAAATATATTCAGTTGTGTGCAAATGCATTAGAACACCTTAAGATTTGTCATTTATATCCTTGACATACCTGCCTGCATGAAAACCTCTGGGGGTGACAGTTTCAATTTTCAGTCAGTAATGAGTGATATAGACACAATAGGCACCTGTGTGTGAAAATGTTAAACCACTTTGTGCTTTGATTAGGCATCTTAAACAACTTCTAAAGTGTCGTGCTTTTCACCATTTATGCCTTAGTGTTCCTTTTCTCTTACTATTCTAAATGAATTGCATGTGTGGCCTATTAAAGTAATCGATAAATTAGACAATCTCTAATTTGCCAATTTTGACAATGTTTCCAATATTTTCAGTTCCAGTGGTGTGATTTAATATGCACAACAGATCAAAACTACAGAAGCAATGGGGTGTTATAATACATGTGCACACTGCTGTAAGCCCTCTGTTTATTGATTTGATGTGTTTGTGTTACAGGGCAATACAGTCCTGTCCCTGTAAAAAGAGCTTTGTAATTTATAAATGTACTTATGCATTTGAAATCATAAATAAAACCTCTGAAATGTGTGCTTGCCTTCACTTGTTATATATGTATACTCTGACTGCGGTGACACTGTACATGAAGTGTCTCTATTTCGTGTGTATTTACATAGTAACTGGAGCATCAGTTTGCAATGGGGTTACATCTTGTTCAATAAATATTTTGTTACCATTTAAAATATGAAAGCTCCCTCTTTCAAGAGAAACAAAACATTAAAAGCTGCATCAACTGTGGCGGTACCCCAAATAGTACCCACTTATTATGCCACGTTTACCCCCCTTAGACACCTTGCTCACTGAATATCTAGGCATCCATAGATAAGTTATCACCCCCTCTTTGCAAAAACATTAAGGGGTAGGTTTACTAAAGTGTTGCGCATGTCGTAATAGTCATTGCAAACTAGTCAGAAATCTTTGCAAAAAATTGCTTTTCCGCCAGTTTTAATTTTGGGATTGCTGCATATTAAGAACATAAGAAAGTTTACAAATGAGAAGAGGCCATTTGGCCCATCTTGCTTGTTTGGTTGTTAGTAGCTTATTGATCTCAGAATCTCATCAAGCAGCTTCTTGAAGGATCCCAGCGTGTCGGCTTCAACAACATTACTGAGGAGTTGGTTCCAGACCCTCACAATTCTCTGTGTATTTTCTGTTCTGAATGCCCCTTTATCTAATCTCCATTTGTGACCCCTGGCCCTTTTTCTTTTTTCAGGTCAAAAAAGTCCCCTGGGTCGACATTGTCTTTACCTTTTAGGATTTTGAATGTTTGAATCAGACAGTCTTCTTTGTTCAAGACTGAATAGATTCAATGCTTTTAGCCTGTCTGCATACGACATGCATTTTAAACCTGGGATAATTCTGGTTGCTCTTCTTTGCACTCTTTCTAGAGAAGCAATATCCTTTTTGTAACGAGGTGACCAGAACTGAACACAATATTCTAGGTGAGGTCTTAATAATGCATTGTAAAGTTTTAACATTACTTCCCTTGATTTAAATTCAACACTTCTCACAATATATCCGAGCATCTTGTTGGCCTTTTTTATAGCTTCCCCACATTGTCTAGATGGAGACATTTCTGAGTCAACATAAACTTCTAGGTCTTTTTCACAGTTCTTAAAAAGTAATCTCGATCACAAAATATAGGATTGCAAATCCAGATAATTTGTATCCAGATTACAAGTTTTGAAAAAGCAGCTCCCGGTGAGCCTCCAACTCACAACCGCAGCATCCTGCCGTATAAGTACCACACACAAAACAAGTGCACCACATGGAGCACCGTGAGGAGATCTCAGAAAAATTGAGGGAAGCTGTCAAAACAAAATAACCTTACTGTCCACCAAGTCCTGGGACAGTTTTGTAGACCTTCAGTTTAGCACACCGAGCAGCTGGCAAGTGTGGGGCATTGCGGCTTAGATGGTTAAAGCACCTGCCTTGTAAACAGGAGATCCTGGGTTTGAATCAAATTAATCCAAAAAAACACACGTAAACATTTACAACTCTGGCGGAACTCAAACCCGCAACCTTTGCATCACACTACACAGCCAGTCTAAAAGTCCAACACACTATCCATTGCGCCACAGAGCCCTGCACTGTTGTAACTGGCACGGCAAAGTTGAGGTAAAAAAACACACACATTTCAGGATGGAAAGCAAAGCACACAGCTTACCCTGGAAATCAAAGGGGCCAGTTGCACAAAGCAAGGACTCAATGCCAACAGGGGATGTAGCTCAGTGGTAGAGCGCATGCTTTGCATGTATGAGGCCCCGGGTTCAATCCCCGGCATCTCCAGGTGGTATTTCTTTACCCCGTTCTTCCATGAAATCACAATTTGTTGTTTATTAAAAACTCTCTTCCATCACCCAGCCCTTTCTGGTTTCATTCATTCAATCTATCTATCTATCTATCTTTTGATTTATAAATGTCAATATTATTTATTTTATTAATCACTATCTAACTTTTGATTCATAATTATAAACATATATATATATATATATATTTTTCTCTATCTATATTTTGATTTCTAAAAATAAATATTATTTTTTACCTCTTTCCTTCTCTCTATCCATCCATCTATTAGCCATGCCATTACAAAAAAAAAGTCTTCTTATCTTCTCCGTTTCACATGATTAATGTTGTCATTGAAGCTAAATTAATCAGAATAACAGGACCAGAGGGAGACACAAAGAGATATGCTCCAGGGCGGTTCTTCAAAACTTGTAATCTGGATCGTTTTGATCCATTTGTTCAGAAAATGTCACTGCTGGATTATCCATATTATGAATAACTGTGAAAAAGTCCAGCATTTTTAAAAAGTAATCGATCACAAAATATAGGATTACAAATCCAGATAATTTTATCCAGATTACAAGTTTTGAAAAAGCAGCTCCGGTGAGCCTCAACTCACAACCGCAGCATCCTGCCCGATAAGTACACACACAAAACAAGTGCACCACATGGAGCACCGTGAGGAGATCTCAGAAAAATTGAGGGAAGCTGTCAAAACAAAATAACCTTACTGTACACCAAGTCCTGGGACAGTTTTGTAGACCTTCAGTTTAGCACACCGAGCAGCTGGCAAGTGTGGGGCATTGTGGCTTAGTTGGTTAAAGCACCTGCCTTGTAAACAGGAGATCCTGGGTTTGAATCCCAGCAGTGCTTCTTTCATTTCTTCTCCCAAAGGTAAATGCATACCTTCTTCTAAAATAAAAACACAACTAATTAATCCAAAAAAACACACGTAAACATTTACAACTCTGGCGGAACTCAAACCCGCAACCTTTGCGTCACACCACACAGTTTAGAAGTCCAACACGCTATCCATTGTGCCACAGAGCCCTGCACTGTTGTAACTGGCATGGCAAAGTTGAGGTAAAAAAAAAAACACACACATTTCAGGATGGAAAGCAGAGCACACAGCTTGCCCTGGAAATCAAAGGGGCCAGTTGCACAAAGCAAGGATTCAATGACAATGGGGGATGTAGCTCAGTGGTAGAGCACATGCTTTGCATGTGTGAGGCCCTGGGTTCAATCCCTGCCATCTCCAGGTGGTATTTCTTTACCCCAACCTTCCATGAAATCACAATTTGTTGTTTATTAAAAACTCTCTTCCATCACCCAGCCCTTTCTGGTTTCAATCAATCTATAAATCTTTCTATCTATCTGTCTTTGAAGGACCTAAGAATCTCATTGGGCTTCATAAGAATTATAAATGTACTTCTGGATTTGAAATTGGAAATAAAACCTGTGAAATGTGTGCTTGCCCCTCACTTGTTATAGATCTGCATGCTCTGACTGTGGTGACACTGTACATGAAGTGTCTCTAATTACTGTGTATTTAAATACATCCATTATACAGTTAATGAAAAAAAGAAACAATATTCTAATATTGTATGCTGCACATATTTGAAAGTGATATGGACTTGACAGTGCTAAACAATGTCATAGGGCCCTTGTCTTGCTCTGGTGCAAACTTGTATTACTGCAATGTATTTTTTTTTTTTTGTTTTGTCTTTGTTTTTATATTTACTGTAGTTAAAACAAGTGCTTCCTCCTGTGTGAATGGCCCTTGGGAATTTGAATAACAAGTTGGCTTTGATATGCTGGTATCCAAATGCATCTGTTTTTAAGCAGGCTTTGAATATTATTTATTTTATTAGCCTCCTGCTGTTTTGAATACTATATGTTTGTGTGTCTGTCTCTCTCTCTGTGTGTGTGTGTGTGTGTGTGTGTGTGTGTGTACTGATCTGAGACCAGAGTAGCAGTGTATAAGAACTTTTCTGATTTTATACATATATATATATATATATATATATATATATATATATATATATATATACTGTAAATATAAAACTCCAAGGCTTTTGGGAATCAAACTGTGTCTCTTCACTGGCAGGAATCCAAGGCTACTTGCGATTTCCTACTTCTTTGAATCAAAGTATTTACTGAGTACATACATTGCATGCACACTGCACAGGACTTTATATCATTTTGCAGTGGTTAAGCACAGGAATGCTTGTACAGTAAAAACATATTTTAAACAGTACATTAAATAGGTGGAAACCCAGCTGATTGGTCATGTCTATATGAGGGCGTGGCACCCTACTAGTTAGACTCAGTCAGTCCCCTGGTGTTCATGATCTGTTTCTAATACTAACAGAGGGTTTAACTCATTGATGCATCATTCTGGAAGATATTGAGAACATCTGCCTGCTGACAACATCATAACATTGTGGTAGAGAGAATGTGTGGCTCATATATACTGTTTAGTGCACTGTTTAAAATAAATCAAGATTCTAGAGGCATAGGGATCTCTATAGCTGTCCCAAATATTTAGCAATGTCTTCTCAATTTTCTCCAGCTTCAAACATATGTTACTTGAATGTTGCTGGTTGTGATTTGCCTGCATCGACAGGACTGCTTTGACAATGAGATGGTCTTCATCTCTATTTCAGAATGATTTTAAGGACTGTCACGTGTGTACAGAAAAAGTCTACTAGTATATCTAATGTATAGTTTAAAGATGTGTTGTTTGATATCAAAGTGAATGTTGCTTTGTAAGTGAACTATTCCTCTCAGCATGGCATTTCACAATATAAATGGAGAAATTAACTGGTAACCACAGGCTTACTTTATAAAAAGCAACCATGTACAAATCATCAGTATAAAAAAAAAAACGTGAAAAAAAAATCCACTACAATAAAATCAACTGGTCACTATGACCCACTCAACAGTGTTGTACTGCAGTAAGATCTCGTATGGGTGCTGTTAATCTTTAATCTTTCTCTCACCAGATACTCTCGACCAGTGAAACCCAGTTCCTTGTTGAGACATTCAATACACAATGGATTATTTCTACACAAACTCTACCATGGTCCTCAGCAACAGCACAGCTCTTAATACCAGTGATGAGTGGGAATGCAGAGACAATCGGCTGCATTTGATTTCTGGACGGCTATACTGGTTCTAACTGCCATTCTGGGCTTGCCAGCCAATGTGACAGTGCTGTGGATTTTACTGAGGAAACAAACTGCCATCTTATCTTCTGAGGTGTTCATAATGAACCTGGCAGTCATGGATGCTTTGTTTTGCCTCAATGCACCCCTTGATACATATAATTATTACTTTCCTGGTAATAACATTATTAACTCGATAGACTATGTTGTCTATAATTTGAATGTGTTCGGCTGTCCTCTGTTCCTTTGCTGTATCTGTGTGGAGTGTTACATGGCCGTGGTGCATCCAGTCACCTACCTGGGGTTCAGGTCACTCACCTATAGAGTGGTGTGCTCTGCTGTGGCTTGGGCCATTACTTTGGCATTCTCCATCTACTTAACTATACAAAAAGAAGACACTGTATATGCAGACACAGGTTTGATCTCTGCCTTGTTTATTGTCATGATTTTCTGTAGCCTTTCCATGCTGAGGGTCCTGCGGAGGTCTGCACCAGGGACGAGATCCACCCCATGATGAAGAAAGCCTTCCAGATGGTTTTTACCATTTTAATGCTTGTGTTAGTTTCCTATTCCCCAGTCGTAGCCATGTTCCCATTTCAATCTTATTTCAATGAGACTACATTCCAATGTTATATAATTCCAGTATGCTATTCCTTTTTTATCCCCAGGAGCTTCATACAGCCTTTGCTCTACCTGTCTAATGTGGTTACATTGTCTTGTGTGCAGTTTCCATGCAATGGAGCGTGCTGTATAGCACTGAGCCCCACTCCATGAAGTCAACAGAAAACATGTTCCATTGTAGAGCAAGTAGCTTCTAATGAAATGTTTCTGTCCTTTAACTATTAAGATGTTTTGAATAAGCCAGGAGGCGGTAACTTGGTTTGTGCTGTCAATTTCAAACCAGCTTCAAGCACCTCAATCAGGCAATACAAACATATCAATGAAACTCATTATTTAAGAATCAGCACTCAGACCAGCTCAGAGCGATTGCAAACATCATTACCAGTTTGAAATGTCATGTTAGGCTAATTGCTCTAGCAGTGATTTTAACTGTGTAATGCTGCTCTTTATTGGCTGATTTCACAGCCCCGATTCACAATTATATTACACCACCTTAAGTTTTTTATTGTGTAAAAGCCACTTACTTCTCCATTGTAAATAGATCTACCTAATCATGTTAGCTGGGTTAGACTCCAAATCAAAGCTTCACTACATTCTAGTATATATACTGTGAGGCAGCAGGGAGGGGTTTAAAACCTCCCTGCACAGAAAACATGTGAAAATGCACACTGGTTTTAGTTTAATTGTATTTGTTTATTGTTTAATTTAAATTGGTTAATTGTTTTATTGTTTAATTATCCCCTGCACCTGGTGGTTGTTATTAAATTAGGAACAGGTGCAGGGTATTTAAATTGAAGCCAGTGTGCTCACGGCTGCTGAGTAGAAGGAAGCAGGAGAGGTGCTCTGCTTCTGAGCAGTCTGGAGAAAAAGGTACAGTTTAACCCTGTTAAGGTTTGGGGCAGGTAAACGGCTTAGCCGTCCTGCGAGTGAGATAGGTTCCAGTGTGTATAGTAAGCGCTCCAAAAACGGAGTTAGGAGTTTGTTTGTGTTTTGTTTGGTTTGTAATTAAAAATAGCGCAACCGTGCGTTTAAAATCCATTTCTGTGTGCTGGGTCGTAGTTTTTAAAGGGGCACGAACCCGAGTGAGTTGCAAGCTCGCTCACAATACATATTTTACTTAGTATAAAAAGTCATTAAGAATGACAAATCTGATTATTCTAGGGTGAAAATACTAGGATGTTTTCAATTACTTTTTAGCAAAATATACAATTTTAAATACTCATGGTTGACTTATATTGTTAAAAATGTCTAGTATATACTATGCAAATTTTATTTAGAATAAGAAGCCAATTACACTAAAATGTTAAAATGGTTATCAAATATAACAAGCATAGTCTATTAATGTTTTAGTAAAATACCAGATTTTAAAAACTCATTTTTTTAATATGAACTGTAAAGTAGAAATATATTCAGTTGTGTGCAAATGCATTAGAACACCTTAAGATTTGTCATTTATATCCTTGACATACCTGCCTGCATGAAAACCTCTGGGGGTGACAGTTTCAATTTTCAGTCAGTAATGAGTGATATAGACACAATAGGCACCTGTGTGTGAAAATGTTAAACCACTTTGTGCTTTGATTAGGCATCTTAAACAACTTCTAAAGTGTCGTGCTTTTCACCATTTATGCCTTAGTGTTCCTTTTCTCTTACTATTCTAAATGAATTGCATGTGTGGCCTATTAAAGTAATCGATAAATTAGACAATCTCTAATTTGCCAATTTTGACAAGTTTCCAATATTTTCAGTTCCAGTGGTGTGATTTAATATGCACAACAGATCAAAACTACAGAAGCAATGGGGTGTTATAATACATGTGCACACTGCTGTAAGCCCTCTGTTTATTGATTTGATGTGTTTGTGTTACAGGGCAATACAGTCCTGTCCCTGTAAAAAGAGCTTTGTAATTTATAAATGTACTTCTGCATTTGAAATCGCAAATAAAACCTCTGAAATGTGTGCTTGCCTTCACTTGTTATATATGTGTATGCTCTGACTGCGGTGACACTGTACATGAAGTGTCTCTATTTCGTGTGTATTTACATAGTAACTGGAGCATCAGTTTGCAATGGGGGTTACACATCTTGTTCAATAAATATTTTGTTACCATTTAAAATATGAAAGCTCCCTCTTTCCAGAGAAACAAAAACATTAAAAAGCTGCATCAACTGTGTAGCGGTACCCCAAATAGTACCCACTTATTATGCCACGTTTACCCCCCTTAGACACCTTGCTCACTGAATATCTAGGCATCCATAGATAAGTTATCACCCCCTCTTTGCAAAAAAACATTAGGGGTAGGTTTACTAAAAAGTGTTGCGCATGTCTTAATAGTCATTACAAACTAATCAAAAATCTTTGCAAAAAATTGCTTTTCCGCCAGTTTTAATTTTGGGATTGCTGCATATTAAGAACATAAGAAAGTTTACAAATGAGAAGAGGCCATTTGGCCCATCTTGCTTGTTTGGTTGTTAGTAGCTTATTGATCCCAGAATCTCATCAAGCAGCTTCTTGAAGGATCCCAGCGTGTCGGCTTCAACAACATTACTGAGGAGTTGGTTCCAGACCCTCACAATTCTCTGTGTATTTTCTGTTCTGAATGCCCCTTTATCTAATCTCCATTTGTGACCCCTGGCCCTTTTTCTTTTTTCAGGTCAAAAAAGTCCCCTGGGTCGACATTGTCTTTACCTTTTAGGATTTTGAATGTTTGAATCAGACAGTCTTCTTTGTTCAAGACTGAATAGATTCAATGCTTTTAGCCTGTCTGCATCGACATATGCATTTTAAACCCGGGATAATTCTGGTTGCTCTTCTTTTGCACTCTTTCTAGAGAAGCAATATCCTTTTTTGTAACGAGGTGACCAGAACTGAACACAATATTCTAGGTGAGGTCTTAATAATGCATTGTAAAGTTTTAACATTACTTCCCTTGATTTAAATTCAACACTTCTCACAATATATCCGAGCATCTTGTTGGCCTTTTTTATAGCTTCCCCACATTGTCTAGATGGAGACATTTCTGAGTCAACATAAACTTCTAGGTCTTTTTCACAGTTCCCTTCAATTTCAGTATCTCCCATATGATATTTATAATGCAGATTTTTATTGCCTGCATGCAATACTTTACACTTTTCTCTATTAAATTTCATTTGCCATGTGTCTGCCCAGTTCTGAATGCTGTCTAGATCATTTTGAATGACCTTTGCTGCTGCAACAGTGTTTGCCACTCCTCCTATTTTTGTGTCGTCGGCAAATTTAACAAGTTTGCTTACTATACCAGAATCAGAAGTCATTAATGTAGATTAGGAATAGCAGAGGACCTAATACTGATCCCTGTGGTACACCACTGGTTACCTCGATCCATTTTGAGGTTTCTCCTCTAATTCAGTACTTTCTGTTTTCTACATGTTAACCACTCCCTCATCCATGTGCATGCATTTCCTTGAATCCCTATTGCGTTCAGTTTGAGAATTAATCTTTTATGCAGGACTTTGTCAAAAGCTTTCTGGAAATCTAAATAAACCATGTCATATGTTTTGCAATTAACCTCAAAGAAACGCATCCTCAAAAAAATCAAGCAGGTTAGTTAGACACGATCTCCCTTTCCTAAAACCATGCAGACTGTCTCCCAGGATATTGTAACCATATAGGTAATTTTCCATTTTGGATCTTATTATAGTTTCCATAAGTTTACATATAATAGAAGTCAGGCTTATTGGTCTGCAGTTACCTGGTTCGGTTTTGTCTCCCTTTTTGTGGATCGGTATTAC
Organism: Huso huso; assembly: GCA_036884735.1. Lineage (NCBI taxonomy): Eukaryota > Metazoa > Chordata > Actinopteri > Acipenseriformes > Acipenseridae > Huso > Huso huso. Next base: position 8,025,870 of record CM072710.1, read on the forward strand.
GTTTGTTATTTTCCAGTCTGTCGGTATAACCCCTGTGTCACGAGACTGTTGCATGATCTTTGTTAGTGGTTTGTAAATAACTTCATTCATTTCTTTAAGTACTATTGGGAGGATCTCATCCAGCCCAGGGGATTTGTTTATTTTAAGAGCTCCTAGTCCCTTTAACACTTCTGCATCAGTATGTCATTCCATTGGTAATGTTACTACTGCGCTGACAACATTACTACCGCCTACATTACATGGCCCACTGTATGGGAATTACAGTCAATAAGGAATGTTTTCATTCATCTGTGGTTTCCCCAAAGTGATTGGAGCTGTGGATGGCACACATATTAAAATAAAAGCACCAAGTGTGGATGAATATCATCATGTGTCTCAGAAAGGGTACCACTCTATGAATGTGCAGATTATATGCGACAGTGACCGTATTATAAGACATGGTGTTCCAAAATGGCCGGGTGTACGCGTGATGCATTTATATGGACAAACGTACTGTGCTGCTAAAGACACTGGAGAGGAAGGTGGCTCCCACGATGGATGGCTAATGGGGGACAGCGGATATCCCCTGTCCCCATATCTCTTAACATCTGTCTCTTAACAATGCAGACCACGGAAGAACAAGGCAGGTCATAGAGAGAGCACATACATATATATATATATATATATATATATATATATATATATATATATATATGGAAGGAAGGAATGTTGCAGATAAGTGTATGTCATTGATAATTCAATTGATAAATAGTTTTAAGTTTAGCAATCTATAATAATAAACACTCTACTCAAATAATCGACCTTTGTTATACATTTGGCAACATTCTACTATATGAATTATAAATGATTTGTTTGCAAAATGCTAAACAAATTGTTCAAATGGTTTTGTTACCATTAAGTGCAATTATAATAATTAAAAGATAATTAAGCAATTCCTCTACAATACCTTTTACAGTATATTCTCACCATTGTGTCCATTCATTTTCACGTATAGAATGAGCAAGGTACCTGAGGCTACCTTTCGTATTTCAATTCAATTCGTATGGAATATAGAAACACGTGAGAAGTGTTCGGAATTGGATGTGATAACTTGTCGTGGGACCTTTTGGTGTTTCCACTTAGGCATTTGGGATATAGAAACAAGCCCCAGGTCTTAAAATACAGCATAGCATATAAAACAAAGGTTTTCAATATATCTCCCTATTCCTATGGAGGATAATTTGTGGCAAAATTAAAAATAAATAAATATACATACATACATACATACATACATACATACATACATACATCAAAATTGAATAAATAAATAAATAAAGTAAATACATTACATGGAAAACTCTATTTATTTATTTATTTCGTTTTTATGTATTTATTTATTCATTTATTTCTTTTGTTTTTCATTTTGGCACAATCTTTTCATTGTCATTAGTGTTGATCATACTGGAATGGCGGGACAATGCCTTTGTTGCGTTCGATTCTCTACTAACTGGTCTGCCAGGTTTGAGTCAGCGTAGAATCGAGAATCAGCAGCAGTAATACAGTATACCATCACTAGAACACCCTTCATAACAACAAACCTGGACCCTGGATCCCAACTAAGCAATACAAATAAAAATTGATAATCTAAACACACTGTTAATATCCTAGTGTGTAGCAGGGAGCCATCTCCACAGTGAAGTTAACTTTTCACTGTCATAAAACAGTGCGCACTGTGTGACTAGTCTCCAGAATAAAAATCATTTTATGTTGCAACAAAGCTGGAAATTATTGATCGATTTGATTAAAGAAAATAAAAACTGCCTCAAGCATCTGGTGATCTTTGATATTTCAAACTTTTCATGTGGGACTGATTTGGAATAAAAGCTTGATTCTGATTTTTTTTTTTTTGAACTGTGTTTTAATTCTTTAAAGAACAGAGTAAAGCAAAGAGAATACTGGATACATGTGATGAATAGGTACATGTAATTCTACTTTTAATCCCAATCTCAACTCATTAACTTACTCCAACAGTTTATCCTTCATTTTGATTGTCCTTTCGCTATAACGAACCCCTCGATATAATGAACAAAAAGGCTTGCACTAGTGAGTGACACAGGAATGAAACTTCAGTCCTGTCCCATCCTGTCCTGTCAAAATGTTCCTGTCCCATCCCATGAAAGAGTCATCATTTCCAACCCTGTCCCATCCCATCCCATAAAGAGTCATCATTTCCTCATCATTTCCAATCCTGTCCCATCCCATCCCATGAAAGAGTCATCATTTCCAATCCTGTCCCATCCCATCCCATGAAATAGTCATCATTTCCTCATCATTTCCAATCCTGTCCCATCCCATCCCATGAAAGAGTCATCATTTCCAATCCTGTCCCATCCATCCCATGAAATAGTCATCATTTCCTCATCATTTCCAATCCTGTCCCATCCCATCCCATGAAAGAGTCATCATTTCCAATCCTGTCCCATCCCATCCCATGAAAGAGTCATAATTTCCAATCCTGTCCTATCTCATCCCACGAAAGAGTCATCATTTCCAATCCTGTCCTGTCCAAATTTTTCCGTCCGTAACCTTTTTTTTTTAAAAAAAAAAAAAATCCTGTAACATCCCATCTCGTGATAAACAGAGATCAACTATTATAAGAACATAAGAACACAATGCGATTTCGATCGCAGCCTCATGGGAAGGTGGCTCATAAGAACATAAGAAAGTTTACAAACGAGATGAGGCCATTCAGCCCATCTTGCTTGTTTGGTTGTTAGTAGCTTATTGATCCCTGAATCTCATAAAGCAGCTTCTTGAAGGATCCCAGGGTGTCAGCTTCAACATTATTTGGAGGTACAGATATTTTCTTATTCATGTATAAAATTAGGGTTTATAGGGTTTTGCATTAAACACTACTGGTATACTGCTAATTTGTTTTTTAGTTTTAGTTTTTTCAGAAAAAAAATACAGTGCAAACACAGGGTCTTTATAAGCACTATGTGCAGTATAATGAAGTAATAAATAAATTCAGTAATATAAAACAACTGTTTAGACAGGGTTAGACTCCTACAGAAAATAATGAGTGGACTCTAGGGTCACGCAATGTGGACCAGCGGTGCATATTTTCCTACATGAGGGGCCTGGGACCACATTTACAGTACCAATGCAGTCCATTTTACACCTAAAAAAAGATGAAGATATTAAGTGGGAGCCTGGGTCCATAAAAAATCACACTGTTAGTTGGATGGGAAAATGTTAATTTGCATGTAAAGAATTATATTGTTTTAGGCTACCAATAATCAGTATAAAAATTAGAATTAATAGTAGAACACGCTAAACTGTAAAGTTCTATAGATTGTCTATGGAAGGTTCCCAGCCCAGAATAAAAAAACAGAGACTCTCACTCTCTAAACTAGGAGGGCTATCCTTGCCTGTTCTATATTATTTGGCTGCAAGGCTATATTCGGTATAATACTGGATTTTCAAAAATGTTAATGCTGGTTTGTCGCACATGAAACCATTTGGAAAACAATCTGACAATTCAGATCTCCTAACTGGTCCCAAAGAAAAGTGTTTAACATTTCAAATAAAAACAAATAAAAAACAGTTATTAAATACACTAAATGTCTGGTATAATGTTTAAAACAATGTTAGGATTAGACAAGGATTATTTAAAACCGGAGAACAAAGATATATCTTCCACAAAAAGAGAGGCAACTAACAAGGCCTTGACGTAACATATCCACTGTAATTAAGAACATCCTTCTTCCTTTCCATCATCGGTGTATTATTGATTATTGATAATACTACTACGACTACTACTACTACTACTAATAATAACTGTCATCATAATCTGTGTTAGATAGCGTCTTTCATTATAAGGATCTTAAAGCTCTTTACAAATAAAAAGCCATAACAAAGGCCATGCAACTGCAGGTTGCAAATAAAAACTAAAGCTTAAAAAATCCAGACAAGACCATCCAAACTTCGTAATTCACAACCTGACCAGACCATCCAAACCTTGTCATTCTCAACATCACCAGACCATCCAAACTTCGTCAATCTCAACATCACCAGACCATCCAAACTTCGTCATTCACAACCTGACCAGACCATCCAAACCTCGTCAATCTCAACATCACCAGACCATCCAAACTTCATCATTCACAACCTGACCAGACCATGCAAACCTCGTCATTCACAACCTGACCAGACCATCCAAACCTCGTCATTCACAACTTCACCAGACCATCCAAACCTCGTCAATCTCAACATCACCAGACCATCCAAACCTCGTCATTCACAACCTCACCAGACCATCCAGACCATCCGGACCTCCAAACCGTCATTCACAACCTCACAGACCATCCAAACCTGGTCATTCACAACTTCACCAGACCATCCAAATCCGTCATTCTCAGCCTGACCAGACCATCTCAACATTCAGCCAGACAGACCATCCAGGCCTCGTCATTCTCAACGTCCCAAGACCATCCAAACTTAGGTCATTCACAACCTCACCAGACCATCCAAACTTCGTCATTCACAACCTGACCAGACGTCCCAAGACCATCCAAACTTCGTCATTCACAACCTCACCAGACCATCCAAACTTCGTCATTCACAACCTTGACCAGACCATCCAAACCTCGTCAATCTCAACATCACCAGACCATCCAAACTTCATCATTCACAACCTGACCAGACCATCCAAACTTGGGTCATTCACAATTCACCAGACCATCCAAACCTTGTCATTCAACATCACCAGACCATCCAAACCTCATCATTCACAACCTGGCCAGACCATCCAACCCGTCGTCATTCACAACCACAAGACCATCAAAGACCATCCAACCTAGAACGTCATTCACAACCACACCAGACCATCAGACCCATCATTCACAACCTCACCAAAACATCCAAACCTCGTCATTCTCAACCTTCACCAGACCATCCAAACTTCGTCATTCACAACCTCACCAGAACATCCAAACCTCATCATTCACAACCTCACCAGACCATCCAAACCTCGTCATTCACAATGACACCAGACCATCCAAACGTCGTTCACAACCTCATCATTCACAACCTCACTCACCAGACCATCCAAACCTCTCATTCATTCACAAAGCGTCACCAGACCATCCAGACCATCCAAACCTCGTCATTCACAACCTCACCAGACCATCCAAACCTCGTCATTCACAACCTCACCTAAACCATCCAACATTCAACCTCACCAGAACATCCAAACCTCGTCATTCACAACCTCACCAGACCATCCAAACCTCGTCATTCACAACCTCACCAGAACATCCAAACCTCATTCACAATTCACCATCTAAACCTCGTCATTCACAACCTCAAGACCATCCAGTCCTCGTCGTTCACAACCTCACCTAAACCATCCAAACCAGACCATCCGTATTCACAACTCACCAGACCATCCAAACCTCGTCATTCACAACCTCACCAGACCATCCAAGACCATCCAGCCTCGTCATTCACAACCTCACCACCTAAACCAGACCATTCCAAACCTCACCAGACCATCCAAACTCGTCATTTCACAACCAGACCATCCAAACCTCGTCATTCACACGTCACCAGACCATCCAGACCTCGTCATTCACAACCTCACCAGACCATCCAAACTCTCGTCGTTCTCAACCTCCCACCATCCAAACCTCTCGTATTCACAACCTCACCAGACCATCCAAACCTGGTCATTCACAACCTCACCAGACCAAACCTCGCTATTCTCAACTGTCCCCAGACCATCCAAACTTCGTCACAACCTCACCAGGACCATCCAAGACCATTCAAACTCACAGACCATCCATTCACAACCTCACCAGACCATCCAAACCTCGTCATTCCATCCAGACCATCCAAACTCGTCATTCACAACCTCACCAGACCATCCAAACCCGTCATTCACAACCTCACCAGACCATCCAAACCTCGTCATTCACAACCTCACCAGACCATCCAAACCTCGTCAACGTCACCAGACCATCACCAGACCATCCAAACTTCGTCATTCACAACCTCACCAGACCATCCAAACCTCGTCATATTCACAACTTCACCAGACCATCCCAAACCTCTCACCAGACCATCAACCTCTCAACATCACCAGACCATCCAAACCTCGTCATTCTCAACGTCCCAAGACCATCAAACTTCGTCATTCACAACCTCACCAAACCATCCAAACTCATTCGTCAGACCATCTCAACATTCACAAGACCATCCAAACCTCGTCATTCACAGCCTCACCAGACCATCCAAACTTGGGTCATTCACAACCTCACCAGACCATCCAAACCTCGTCATTCACAACATCACCAGACCATCCAAACCTCATCATTCACAACCTGACCAGACCATCCAAAACCGTCATTCACAACTTCACCAGACCATTCAAACCTCATAATCTCAACATCACCAGACCATCCAAACCTCGTCATTTCCCAGACCATCCAAACCCTCATTCACAACTTCACCAGACCATCCAAACCCTCGTCATTCACAACCTCGTCATTCACCAGACCATCAGACCATCCAGACCTATCTTCACAACCTCACCAGACCATCCAAACCTCGTCATTCACAACCTCACCAGACCATCCAAACCTCGTCATTTCACAACCTCATCCAGACCATCCAAACCTCATAATTCACAACCTCACAAGAACCGGACCATCTAAACCTCGTCATTCAATGACACCAGACCATCCAAACCTCGTCATTCACAACCTCACCACCTAAAACATCCAAGCTTCACCAGACCATACAGACCTCGTAATTCACAACCTCACCAGACCATCCAAACCTCGTCATTCACAAACTCACCAGACCATCCAAACTTGTCATTCACAACCTCACCAGAACATCCAAACTTGGTCATTCAACCTCACCAGACCATCCAAACCTCATAATTCACAACCTCACCAGACCATCCAAACCTCGTCATTCAGACCAATGACACCAGACCATCTAAACCTCGTCATTCACAACTTCATCAGACCATCCAAACCTCGTCATTCACAACCCTCACCATCTAAACCTCGTCATTCACATCTAAGCTTCACCAGACCATCCAAACCTCATAATTCACAAACTCACCCAACCATCACCACATTCACAGCTTCACCAGACCATCCAAACCTCGTCATTCACAACCTCACCACCTAAGACCATCCAAACCTCAGACCATTCAACAACATTCACCCAGACCATCCAAAACCTCGTCATTCACAACCTCACCAGACCATCCAAACCTCGTCATTCACAACCTCACCAGACCATCCAAACCCATCCAACCTCCCCAGACCATCCAAACCCTCATCATTCACAACCTCACCACCTAAACCTCGTCATTCACAGCCTCACCAGACCATCCAGCTTCACCAGACCTAATTCAATTCACAACCTCGTCATTCACAACCTCAGACCATCCAAAGCGTTCAGACCATATTCATTCACAACCTCACCAGACCATCCAAACCTCGTCATTCACAACCTCACCAGACCATCCAAACCTCGGTCATTCACAACCTCACCAGACCATCCAAACCTCGTCATTCTTGACACCAGACCATCAACCTAGTCATTCACAACCTCATCAGACCAGACCTTCATCATTTCAACCTCACAGAACATCCAAACCTCGTCATTCACATCACCAGACCATCCAGACTCTCGTCATTCACAACCTCACCAGACCATCTAAACCTCGTCATTCAAACCTCACCAGACCATCCAAATTCACACCTCAACCTCAGCTTCACCAGACCATCCAAACCTCGTCATTCACAAACTCATCCAGACCATCAAAAACCGTCGTTATTCACAACCTCACAAGACCATCCAAACCTCGTCATTCACAACCTAAGACCATCCAAACCTCATCATTCACAACCTCACCAGACCATCCAAACCTCGTCATTCAACCTCACCAGACCATCCAAACCTCGTCATTCACAACCTCACCAGACCATCCAAACCTCATCATTCACAACAACCCAGACCATCCAAACCTCGTCATTCACAAACCAGACCATCCAAACCTCGTCATTCACAACCTCACCAGACCATCCAAACTTTATCATTCACCAGACCATCCAAACCTCATCATTCACAACCTCACCAGACACATTGATTGGAACATCCAACCTATCATTCAACCTCACCAGCAAACCTCGTCATTCACAACCACCAGACCATGTCATTCACAACCTCACCAGACCATCCAAACCTCAATTCACAACCTCACCACCATAAAAGGTAACCTCACCAGACCATCCAAACCTCGTTTCACAACCTCACCAGACCATCAAACCTCGTCATTCACAACCTCACCAGACCATCCAACCTGAGTGACCATCCAATTAGTGCAAAACAAAACCAGGGGTCCAAACTTACATTCAACCTCACAGACATAAAAATTCACAACCTGTGAGACCATCCAGACCTACACCACCATCCAAATATTGATCCCAGACCATCAAACCTGCATTCACAACCTCACCACCATCCAAACCTCGTCATTCACAACCTCATCAGAACATCCAAACCTCGTAATTCCTTTCCCAGTTTCAAACCTCGTCATTCACCTGACCATCAAACCTGATAATTGACCTCACCAGACCATCCAAACCTAGTCATTGAGTCACCAGACCATCCAACCCTCCAACCCATCTGGCAACCATCAAATCCATTCACAACCTCACCAGAACCCTCATTTTTCACCACATCAAACCTCGTCATTTGCTCAAACCTCATCATTATCCTCACCACCATCCAAACCTCGTCATTCTATAATCTTGAATGATACCAGACCATCCAAACCTGTCATTCACTTAAAACCATCTGTCTATACATAGACCATTTCGTCTGTCATTCACAACCTGACCAAACATAATAACCTCATCATTCACAACCTAGACCATCCAAACATGACCTCACCACCATCCAAAGTCATTCAGCCACTTGACCAGACCATCACTAGTCATTCAGAATCACCAGACCATCCAAACATCATTTAACAACCTAGAACGACCACTTTATTAGACCATCCAAACCTCGTCATTCACAACCTCACCAGACCATCCTCGTGAAATTCAAGACCGGTCCTTTTGACCTCGTGGACAAAAACAATATAAAATATTATAATGAAAGGTCAAAAAATCAGATCTTTAAGTAAACCATCCAAACCTCGTCATTTCAACGTCCCAAGACCATCCAAACCTCATCATTCAAAGCATCTCCACAACCAAAGAAAACCTACCAGAACAATGAATGGACATTTGAAATAAATGGTTAATATACCAGACCGTCAGTGTATAAAGCGCTCACCACCAAAAAATGATACAAAAACATCTGAAACTAAAGAGTGTGTATACAGTTCGTATTATGTGTCATACCACAAACTGTACAACTGAAACTATGTAAATAAGTTCCTAAAAAAATGTAAAATAAATGAGTGTATATTGTCTATATACAGTATAGTACATTCACAGTACCACCTAAACCTCTCTCTAAAAAATAAAAATGCATCTGTATAAACCGTTTATACAGACATATTATAATCTAAATTACATAAATAAATAAACATTTGGACAGAACCACCTAAACCGTCATTGCTTCACCAGACCATCCAGACCTCGTCATTCACAAGGGCTCTGCCCTAAACCTCAAAACCTACCTGGCAGGGATGGGGTTAAATTCTCCTCTAAACCTGCCCAACCTGACCACCTCAGTCATTGGGACCATCCAATCAATTCACAATTATTCAATTCACAGCTTCAAAAGACCATCCAGACCTCATCATTCACCTCACCAGGCAAATTGGATTCAGCTATCATTAGCTATCATACCTCCCCAGTACAATTTCAAATTCAGCTTCAAATAAAAGTTAAATACATGTTTCCCATCTGAACTGAGTGAATTAGCAAAACAAAACCAGGGGTTGACTTACACTTAATATTACGATATAGAAATTCTCTGTATAATTGCTCAGAATACACCATTGTGATCTACCTGCATTGCCCTTTCCTATCCGTTCTATTCCTTTCCCAGTATACTTTTTCACCTGAGCTTTTGATAATTGATACACGTCCTAGCTGAGTTACCTGTGTCCATCTGCAACATCATCCGTTAACCCTCTTTTTCACTTTCAGTTTGCTCAGCTATCCTCTCTATAATCTTGAATGACTGACCTGTCATTTTAACCATCTGTCTATACTTTTGTCAGTGCTGATCAAACATAATAATCATGTTGTACAATTATACATGTGTCTGTGTCATGTGTCTAGAACGACCACTTTATGTACCTAGGTGTCAAGACCGGTCCTTTTGAGTGTAAAAACAACATGAAATATTATAATGAAAGGGCAAAAAATCAGATGTAAGTGTCTTTTATTCAGGTGTCTGTGTCTGTGTCTGAATGTCTGTGCGTAGTGTCAAAAATGTGTCTGTGTTAGTGTGTGTCAGTGTCTGTGTCTGTGTCAAAATGTGTCTGTGTCTGTGTCTGTGTCTGTGTCTGTGTCTGTGTTTGTCTGTGTTATAATCTGTCTGTGTCAGTGTCTGTGTCTGTGTCAGGGATGGGGTGTCAGGTTGATTGTGTGTCAGTGTTCAATTAGCACCCAGTGTCAGTGTCTGTGTCTGTGTCTGTGTCTGTGTCTGTGTCTGTGTCTGTGTCTGTGTCAGTGTCTGTGTCTGTGTCAGTGTCAGTGTCAGTGTCAGTGTCAGTGTCAGTGTCAGTGTCTGTGTCTGTGTCTGTGTCTGTGTCTGTGTCAGTGTCAGTGTCAGTGTCAGTGTCAGTGTCAGTGTCAGTGTCAGTGTCTGTGTCTGTGTCTGTGTCTGTGTCTGTGTCTTGGTTTTTTGAATCCAGTGAAGGTAACGCCCAGCCTGGAAGCCTTATTTTGTGTAAGTTTCATTTTGTGTTTAATTTGTGTCTTAGAAACCTGTTTTGTTTGGCCCTTGTGCTGGTTTATTTTGTATTTTTTATGTATTAAAAGCTCTATTTTTTTAACTTTTCACACTGTCTCTGAGTCTCAACCTCTGTCATCCTGTCACAGGGGGTTATATACAATAATAACAACACAACATGTTATCAAAGCTTATTCACATACTTGTATTGTATTTATGTTTCACTGCCTTTATGCATTGGGCAGCTACAGTACTATGTAAAAAAACAAAAAGAAAACATTTGAACAGAACTGCGTTTCTACAGACTGCATGTGCTGGCACACAACACAAATCGCACCACTTGCTGCAGTGACAGTATATTTTTTTTGTAGCATCAGCTACACCCGTGCAACATAAGGATCTTGCTGCTTGCTGCACTTAATTGTGTGGCAGAAAACCTGGCTAGGTTATGATCATGTCTAATAAACATTCTTAAGCCATTAAATATAAAGGAATCAAATGTAATGGTTTCAAGGGTTTTGTGGTAAATGCTGAAAATTCAATCCAGTGTTTTCTACTCGACACTGTTTAGCTATTTTTTTTTGCAGCAGTTCTTAGTTACCTGGTTAATTGTTTAAGTGCTTTTATTGCAATGCTCTGGTTCTCATTTAATTAATTAGCTTTGTCTCATTAAGCCATTTGGTCAATTTCTTGATAACAGGCATCTGACTGGTTTAGGGGGAGGCAGTTTTTGTGGAGAGAAAGGTGTGGTGTTTGTTCGTTGGTTTGTTTGTTAGAAACCTATTCTAATCTACTGTGTTTTGAAGAAGAGAACACTCAGGAAAGAAAGAGTATCTAAGACTTTAATTATAATTAACTTCTTGAGCTGAGTTTTGTTTGGCATCAGCAAATTAAGAGAAATGTATTGATGTTTTTATCCACCATCCGGATCTCTGGGCCACATCTCGCTTCAATCTATTTGTCCAAAGGGAAATTGTTTGTTGGGTGGACATTTCTTACACCAGAGGAACCCTAACTGATGCTGCATCATCTCCTGAACTCTGGGTGAGAGATTACCTATTTTGTGCTGCTGGTTTATTTTTTTCTGCCCTGGGCAAGGACGATTTCAATAAGGACATTATTTATTCTTTTTGGACATTTGTATTGTTTTTGGGTGAATTCTGCCCTGTGGAGAAGGCCTCCAATTGGACTGTTTTGTTTGTTTTTTCATATCGATTGCACATATTTATTGTGTGTTGTTCTAATTGTGGATACATTTCTTTATTTGTTTTCTTTGGCAGACTCAACCAGTATTATGTTGTTCTCCACACCTCAATACACATTTATTACAGTGATTACTGTCTTACCCTGTGTTTTTGTTCTTGGTTTCTGACACTTGGCTCACCTGCCTTTTTTATTTTTTGTAATTAAAGGTAGGAATACAATTTCTATCATATATTTAAAATTGATTTTCCACCAGAGTTGAGTGTTACATTATGTCGAGTTGTTCGTCTTTTACTCCATCATAACCTTGTTTGGTAAAATTCAGTAATTCCACCATGTGAGACCTTCTCTTTTAGCCACGTAATTGTAATGTTTTGGAGCTAGAATGAATGTGTGACTAGCAGCCTAATCAGTGCCAGACAGCCTGGCGTCGTGAGCTGTCAAAGCTGATTGATGGGCTATCAGGAGGCTCATTGAAACAATAGAAATATTAACAGACAGCTCACTTGAGGAATGCAGGCTGATATGACTCAATACGTCTGCAAGTCACGAATGATAAACACGAAAAATACCACAACATTTCATTGTTATAATGTTTTATATGTATCGGTCAATTTGACCGTGCCTTGTCCGTTATAGGTATGACACCATTTTATCTCACTAATTTTTGCAGCTACGCAATTCTTTCTTTATCAGGGTAATTGGTTCATATATTTCGGAAACACATGCACAACAATTTTAAATTGTAATTCCAAAAACGGTCAAAATAACTGCCTTGGTCGTTCTAGTGTTAAAACAATTTTATGTTCTGAATAGATTTAGATGTGTAATTTCTGAGGTTAGTCCCCCCTTATTTGATTTTCCCATGCTCTAGGAGGTTGACACTGTGTATTTTCATATGTACCAGCATGTTGCTCTGACCATACAAATTTCGGTGAATCATTGTTAGACCAGTTCTCTATTCTGTACCATTGTGACAGAGTGAATGAGTCCTAATCAACAATCTCCTCTCGACCCGTGAGAGCGCTGGAACTCTGCGGCTCGTACTGAGTGATTGCGCAGTTCATTCCGGGGCCGTTGGAAGCCAGCCATTCAGGAAGGGGGGCGTCACGGTACCTGGAGTCGCCGCTCTAGTACGGTGGCGACGTTTCATTCATGACTTGGAGGAGACGTTATTGAACTAGCTATCGGAGGGGCGGGGCTGAGGGTACTTGAGGGGCGTGGCGCCATAATCGGTTCCTTTTGTTGTGGTGGATGAGAGGAAATGAGGACTATATGGAAGTGAGTTAAGTGTTTTGTTTGTTTGTAGCCTGTGGGTATTTGTCTTGTCAGATGGCTAAATAGGAATCCAGGAGCTGCAGCACGGACCAGAACTTGTCACTACACCACCACGGCTGAAAGCACCGCACCTGCATTAAGAGCACACCACTGGAAACATGTCTCATGTCTGTTTTGTCTTATTTCTGGACTGCAATCCCTTTTGTTACATGCTGGTGATACCCATTGTTTGGTACAGCCAGCCTTATTATTTAACAGTCTCAAACCGAGGAGGCTGAATTTAAAACAACAGTTTGAACCGTAACTTGTATCTGTCATTGTCTGGAGCATCTGGAGCACCTGCATCACCCCTACCCCTACGCACAGCAACACACACGTTCACAGCCATCCACGATTCTTTTAGCCACGTATCTTCTGTTATTTTTAACTTAAGAACATAAAGTTTTCAAACGAGAGGAAGCCATTTGGCCCATCTTGCTCGTTTGGTTGTTAGTAGCTTATTGATCCCAGAATCTCATCAAGCAGCTTCTTGAAGAATTCCAGGGTGTCAACAACATTATTGGGGAGTGGGTTCCAGACTCCCACAATTCTCAATTTTTAACCCCTGGTCCTTGTTTCTTTTTTCAAGGTCGAAAAAGTCCTCTGCGTTGACATTGTCAATATTTTTTAGAATTTTGAATCCAATCGCCACATAGTCGTCTTTGTTCAAGACTGAATAGAATTAAAAATTAAGTCGTTGCCAATTTATTATTTTCTCCCAATTTAGAATGGCCAATTATTATTATTTTTTTTTTTTTAAGCACAGCTCACCGCTACCACCCCTGCGCAGACTCGGGAGGGCGAAGACGAACAAACACTGTCCTTCAAAGCGTGTTCCATCAGCCGACCACTTTTTTCACACTGCGGACTCGCCATGCAGTCACCCAAGAGCTACAGCGTCGGAGGACAACGCAGCTCTCGGGGGAACTTACAGGCAAGCCTGCAGGCGCCCGGTCAGACTACAGGGGTCGCTGGTGCGTGGTGAGCCGAGGACACCCTTGCAGACCTAACCCTCCCTCCCCCTGGGCGACGCTCAGCCAATTGTGCGCCGCCCCCTGGGAGCTCCAGTCGGCTGTGGAATAGCCTGGACTCGAACTCGCGATGTCCAGGCTATAGAGCGCATCCTGCACTCCATGTGGAGCGCCTTTACTGGATGCGTCACTCAGGAAACCCCCATGACATGCCTTTTTAAACCCAGAATAATTCTGGTTGCTCTTCTTTACACTCTTTCTATAGCAGCAATATCCTTTTTGTAGCGGGATGATCAGAACTGAACACAATATTCTAGATGAGGTCTTACTAATGCATTGTAAAGTTTTAACATTACTTCCCTTGATTTAAATTCAACACTTTTCACTATATATTTGAGAATCTTATTGGCCTTTTTTATAGCTTCCCCACATAGTCTAGAGGAAGACATTTCTTCAATTTCAGTATCTCACATGTGGCATTGATAATGGACATTTGTATTGCCTGCGTGCAGTACCTTAAACATTGCTCTATTAAATGTAATTTGCCATGTGTCTGCCCGGTTCTGAATGCTGTCTAGTTCATTTTGAATGACCTTTGCTGCTGCAACAGTGTTTGCCACTCCTCCTATTTTTGTGTCGTCGGCAAATTTAACAAGTTTATTTACTATACCAGAATCAGAAGTCATTAATGTAGATTAGGAATAGTCGAGGACCTAATACTGATCCCTGTGGTACACCACTGGTTACTTCGCTCCATTTTGAGGTTTCTCCTCTAATCAGTACTTTCTGTTTTCTACATGTTAACCACTCCCTAATCCATGTGCATGCATTTTCTTTGAATCCCTAATGTGTTCAGTTTGAGAATTAATCTTTTATGCGGGACTTTGTCAAAAACTTTCTGGAAATCTAAATAAACCATGTCCTATTCTTTGCAATTATCCATTGTCTATGTTCTTCTTTCATTTCTTTTGAGTACTATTGGGAGGATCTCATCCGGCCCAGGGGATTTGTTTATTTTAAGAGCTTCTAGTCCCTTTAACACTTCTGCCTCTTATGCTAAAGTTATTTAAAATTGGATATGAACAGGTTGACATGTGGGGCATGTTGTCCATATCATCCTTTTGTAAAAACTTGTGAAAAGTAATCATTAAATATATTTGCTATTTTTTTCCATCTATGATGTTGCTATTTGTATCTCAGGCATTTTACTTCCTCCTTGAATGTTCTTTTGCTGTTCTAATATTGGAGAAATGGGTTTTAGCCTACCTTGGTAATGTTCATTTCTATCGCTCTCTTGGCCTTTCTAACTTCCTTTTTGACTTGCATTTGCAGTTTCAAGTACTCTTTCTGTGTACTTAGTTTTAATAGATCAATTAAATGTATTCAGAGAAAAAAGGCACTTTTACAGAGCGTTTTAAAAGGGACCAAAACATTTTGGCCATTTTGTTTTAGATTTAGATTTTGTCTACTTTTGGGATGTATTTGTTTTGTGCCTCTAGTACTACATATTATTATTATTATTATTATTATTATTATTATTATTATTTTTAATAGCCATCCTTTCTCTGTGAATGTTTGTTTGCTCTAAATTACTCCAATCTACTTCTGTTAGTCTTTGTTTCATTCCTCACTGGTAAATCCATCAGTCACATATGAACAGGAGGATGTTGGGAAATGTAGTTCTGAGAGGTCCATGCAGGTACATGTGAAGCCATCTTGAGGCAGGGAATGTAATTTAGAAGTTTAAAAAAGTGGTCAAAATATAAATAAAACTACACACACCTTACGTAAACAGTTGTATCAACACTTGGGAATGTAACAATAAAATAAAGGTCCTTATGTACCCTTTAAGAACTTACTGAACATAAACATAAGAATCTTTGAACAAGATGCAGTCATGGGGCTCATCAGAGCTCTTCTGGTTCAGAGTAAGTGATTGATCTCAAAAGCTTGTCTAGTTTGATCTGCCTGAACAACATGACTAGGTAGTTGTTCCATACCCTCTGTATGAAGGAGTGACTCTGTTTTTAATGAAGTCCACAGTCAAGTTGTAAACCAAAGCGAAATAGGGTTCCTGTTTATTAACATTGCATCACAGGCCTAAACGGGCACATACAGTATCCTTTAGTCTTCTGAGAAATGACAGAGGCAATTTTAGTATTTTTACATAACTTCATAGAAATATAAAGTGGCAAATGATTCAACTAAATAGCTAGACATTGCTTGTTGACAATGCATTAGCTTTGTTATCCCAATAATTAGTCACAAACATGGGTTATGTTTATGGGAGATATGACTATATAGTAATTTAAAGCAGAATATATAATGATGGACCACTAGTGTGCTTGTAAAAATAACTGCTTGACAACTGCATATTCCAAATTAAAAGAACCAAATGACACTTAATAGAAGAGATGAGGGAATGATATTGAAATTGCTAATAATAGGTTTGAAAATGTGTATAACTTTGTTTATTTCAGCTTTATAATCTAATGCAAGAGAGACAAAGCTGCACTGTGCAAAATTGAGCTGGTGTCGGTAATTCTGTGATTCAACATCAATTGTAATGCTGAAATATGAAGTGAAACCAGCTTATGTGTTTTATTCCTCGCCAACAGAATGTTCTGAAAGGTTTGCATAGGGTAATTCATTAAGCACATCATAAATAATGTGTTTATATTGAATTGGGATTTGAAACCATTCTGTCCCACCACCCTGTGTGACGCTGTAATCCTTCAGCTTGTTTTGAACATATTTCTCCCATTTTTTATCATCTACCTTCTTAATACGTTTGAATATTAGCTTACGGGGATTCCCAGTCCGTAGGTCTCCCAGTCTCTTAGAGGGATTTACGGTGCACCCCACTTTGTAATAATCTGTGTCTTTTTCACGAATTACATATATATAACATTCATTGCCAGTCACAGGTGAGTAGTTATCAGCATCTTCTTGACTGGTTGATTCGCTTCTGACATGCTGTGAACAAAAAAAACAAGTATTACTATTTTATTATTATGTAACTGGGACAGCGTGCCGCCACCGCTTCTCGCTTGCTTCCAGGCTCTGACGCGTTACCAGCTGAGGTTTGTTTACAAAGAACCGTAGCTCAGGGTTGGTCAGCTGTTGTTCCTTGACTGACTGGTGGGTGTGTCCCTGCTATAAAAGAGCTGCTACCCCCTTCACCCTCCGGCTGTTGTGGAGCTGGAGTCCAGACTTTCAGAGCCACAGGGCCACATTTCTTTATTTGGGAGTAAACGCAAAATCCCAGTGACCTAACCTTTGACCAGCGAATGTGGAACCTGGATCAAAGATTGTGTGAGGTTTATATAAGTATAGGGGTTGGTGCATCAACAGCACCTCTTTTGATAGGGAGATTAGCACACACTATAGGAAACATGTGTTTTCATTGTAAAACATCCTGGCCCATATTCATAAAACTTACCATCTCCTTTATCGTGCCAGTAATAGTGTTTAACATGCCAGTACTTCATCGGGTGATGCGTAATATCATTTACCGTCAATCATCACTCATCACGACCAATTTTCTCATTAACATCTTATTCGTCTGCATTGTGCCGTTAACGCATCCTTATCAGCATCATAATTAAAATGTGCTTCAGAACAGGTGGAGTGAAATGTGTCTTAAAGGGATCATTTACATGTTTAGTAACATGTATTTAAGCCAATAGTAATAATAAAAAAACTGTTTTATTTAATTTGGGGAATTAAGTATTTTGTTATTTGAAATGCATACATTACATTGCACTGTTATTGTTAGAACAGGATAGGCTGCTCACTGGTTGGAAAAACATATTGTAACGGGCACGGCTGGACTGACTCGCCATTGCCACCTGTCGGCGAATAGGGCGCTGTGCCCGGAGCCAGTCCCCTACATTTGGTTAATGTGCAGCAGAGGATGCTGGGAGTACGAACTATGGTAGGGGAGAAACGGAATTATTGTTGTTGTGTGTATTTGTTTGTTATTGTAAAAGTTCCAGTACTGTTCTATGCATTTCCCTGTAATTGTTATTACCCTTCCGGTGTTGTTTGTTAAGTATGTGAATGTCACCCTGAGAGGCAGAGTAGTGCTCTGGGGAGGGAAGGGCTGTGTGTGCGTGTTTGGTTGGTTGGCGCTGACTTGCTGTTAGCTGCTTAATAAACTGCATTACCTAAAAGAGCTATTGTGTGCGTGTCTCCATTAATCCCTGTGCTCGCTACACTGGTGTCAGAAGCGGGATGGATGACACGCACTTAATCCGCAGCTGGAAGATGGACGAAGAGATCCAGAGGATGGAGCAACAGATCGCCCAGCTGACGGGACGGATGCAGAACACCCAGCGGCGGCGGAGAAGCAAGACTCGCTTCAGAAGACCCACGGCGGCGAACTCTTGCTGCAGCAGAAAGAAGCTGGCAGCCAAGCCACCACCCGGGAGAGCGCCGAAGACGGCAACCAGGCGGGATGCCTCGGGGCAGCAGCCCTAGGCGAGGCTAGCCGAGCGGGCTACTCCAGGAGAGGCTGCGAGCACGCCGTGGCGGGAAGAGGACGGCCGAGAACGGAACCAAAGTGGCGTGAACCCTTATCAGCCTGGGTGGCCCCAGCCCCTGCCTCGGTGGAACCAGCGCAGCCTGCCAACAAGAGTGCTGTCAAGGCAGGCCGCTATGACGGGACTGCGCCCTGGGAAGCCTACCAAGCAAAGTTCCGCCTCGCAGCCTTGGCAAACAACTGGAGAATAGAAGAACAGGCGGGGCAGCTGGCGGCAGCACTGGAAGGAAGGCGATGCAAGCATTGCTCGATTTGACCCAGAGGAGCCGTGTGACTTCCATACCCTATCCACGGCTCTCCAGCGCCGCTTTGGACAAGTGGAGTCAGCCGTCAGCCTGCGAGATCGCCTCGCCACGCAGCGCAAGAGAGCCAGTGGCGGAAACTCGGGATACTGGCGCGGACACTAAATACTTGGCACACGGGGGTATCCTGGTTTACCTCCGGCTGTACAAGAAGACCTGGCGTGGCCTGAACCCCCACCGCTCAGACAACAGGTTCGGCTCGTTGCCCCAACCTCCCTAGAGCAGGCTTTAACCCATGCCCTAAGGATTGAGGCCGTGCTCGAGGAGGGCGGCAGTCCGGATCCCCAAAGTCTGGCGCGGTCAGAGGAAAGGAAGATAGCGATGGAGACGAGGATACCGCCGCTGTCAGGCAGACCACGCCTGTAAAAGGCGCTGCTGGAACTGCGGAAGCCGGGTCACCTGCATGCACAATGCCGCCGCCGCCGTCACCCAGTACCCGTCTGAACAAGAGACGTCGTCGGCGGGAAACGAAAAAGGAGCGGCGTAAACGGGGGACCGCCGCTCCTTCACCCCTCTAACCTCATTTCTCTGCCTCTCCCCCCCTCCCGCACACTCTCTGGTGCACTCTGGAACTGTCACTCTTCTGCTAACAAAGCTGATTTCATCTCTGCCTTTGCCTCCCACCTCTCGCTCGATTTCCTTGCTCTTACTGAAACCTGGCTGTCCCCTGATAACACTGTTACTCCTGCTGCCCTGTCCTCTCTCTCGTCCTGTCCCATACCCCAGCGTCTCACTGGATGGGGAGGTGGGACGGGTCTTCTCCTCTCTCCTCCTTACTCTTTTCTGTCCCCTCGATCTCACCTCCCTCTCTGTCAGTACCTTTGAATTTCATGCAGTCCAACTAACCTCTCCCTGTCAACTCCTGCTCATTGTTCTGTACCACCCCCTGGGCCTCTCACTCACTTTCTGGATGAACTCGACTATCTACTCTCCTCCCTCCCTCTCTGTCTACCCCGACTGTCCTGTTGGGTGACTTCAACATCCATCTCTCCAACCCCAGCCACTCTGCTGGATTCCTCCCTCTCCTTCACTCCTTTGACTTCTGTCTCTCTCCGTCCCCTCCTACCCACAAAGCTGGCCGTCAACTGGACCTCTCCTTCTCCAGGGCCTGCTGCCCCTCCAACCTCTCTGTCACCCCCCTGGACCTCTCTGATCACTATTTCATCTCTTTTTCTCTGTCTCTCCACCCTCTCCCTGCTCCTCCTACCCCCACTGTCACCTCTCGCCATAACCTCCGCTCTCTCTCCCCCTCTGTCCTTGCCTCCACTGCTCTCTCTCATCTCCCTCCTATCGACTCCTTCTCACAACTCTCCGTAGACTCTGCTACCTCCACCCTCTTCTCCTCACTCACCTCCTCCTCGACTCCTCTGTCCCCTCACCTCCCGACCTGCTCGCCCTCCCCTCCCCATCCCTGGCTCTCCTCTGTGCTCCCGCTCGGCAAGAATCACACTGCGATCTGCTGAAAAGAAATGGAAGAGAACCAAACTCCCTGCTGCCCTAGACCTTTACCGCACTCTCCTCTCCTCCTTCTCTACTCTCTCCTCTGCTAAATGTGCTTATTTCCAATCTGTAATTGAAGCCTCCACTAACAACCCCGTAAACTATTCTCTACCTTCTCCTCCTCCTAAACCCTCCCCCTCCTCCTCCCTCCTCTATCTCCCCTGATGACTTTGCCTCCTTCTTCTCTTCTAAAATCTCAGATATCCAAACTCTTTAACACCTCTCCCTCCCCCGCACCCCCTACCGCTCCAACCCCTACACCCACTACATCCCCTACTTACTCGCCCTCCCTCTCCCACCTTCTTGCCCCTCTCAGACACTGACCTCTCCTCCCTGCTCCAGGGTCACAAACCCACCACGTGTGCCTTGGACCCCCTCCCCACTCACCTCTTTCAAGCTGCTGCTCCTGCTCTACTCCCTTCATCTCCTCACTCCTCAACACCTCTCTACTTTCTGGCATCTTTCCCTCTGCCTTCAAAAAGCCTCTATCCTCCCCTCCTCAAAAAACCTACCCTCGACCCCCCACCTCCCTCCAGAGCTACCGTCCTGTCTCCTCCTACCCTTCCTCTCCAAAACCCTCGAGCGGACTGTACACCGCCAGCTCTCTGCTTTCCTGTCCAACCACTCTCTGCTTGACCCTCTCCAATCTGGCTTCCGCTCTGCTCACTCCACTGAAACCGCCCTCCTGTCTGTCACCAACTCACTTAAGTGTGCCCGAGCTGCCTCTCTCTCCTCTGTCCTAATTCTCCTCGACCTCTCTGCTGCCTTTGACACTGTTGATCACTCTATTCTACTATCATCTCTTGCTGACCTGGGGATCTCTGGCACTGCTCTGGCCTGGTTCTCCTCCTACCTCTCAACCCAAGACTTACCAGGTAACCTGGCGTGGAGCAACCTCCACACCTCACCCTCTCTTAACTGGAGTCCCCCAAGGGTCAGTCTTGGGTCCTCTCCTGTTCTCTCTCTACACCCGCTCCTGGGCCCCTCATCGCATCCTATGGTTTCTCATACCATTTCTATGCTGATGATGCTCAGATTTTCCTCTCCTTCCCCACCTCTGACTCCACCATCTCCTCCCGTATCTCTACCTGTCTGTCTGCTATTTCCTCCTGGATGCACTCGCATCACCTCAAACTCAACCTCTCTAAATCTGACCTCCTTTTCTTTCACTCCTCCTCCTCCCCCCCCTCTGATCTCTCTATCTCTGTTCCTCTGGAATCTACCACACTCTCTCCCTCTTCCTCAGCTAAGAACCTTGGAGTCACCCTGGACCCCTGCCTCTCTTATTCCCAGCACATCTCCACTCTGGCACGCACTTGCCGATTCTTCCTGAGCAACATCCGAAGAATCCGACCCTTCCTCACCAACTATGCTACCCAGCTCCTGGTCCAGGCCCTGGTACTCCCCGCCTAGACTACTGCAACTCCTCCTGGCTGGCCTCCCTGCGTCCGCCACCCGTCCGCTCCAGCTCATCCAGAACTCTGCTGCCCGCCTGGTGTTCTTTCTGCCTCGCTTCGCCCACGCTACTCCACTACTCCGCTCGCTCCACTGGCTCCCGATCACCGCTCGCATCCAGTTCAAGATTCTTGTACTAGCCTACAGATGCCTTGACCAGACTGCACCCAGCTACCTCCAGACCCTCATCTCTCCCTACACCCCCACTCGACCTCTCCGCTCCGCCTGCACTAGAAGACTGGCTCTACCTCCACTACGCTCCCCTGCCTCCCGAGCCTGCTCCTTCTCCACCCTTGCTCCGCAGTGGTGGAACGACCTTCCTACAGATGTCAGGACTGCCCAGTCCCTGACCACATTCCGCGCCTCCTTAAGACTCACCTCTTCAAACAGCACCTGTAGAACTCCTCTGTTGTATCCTGGGACACTATCACCCTTCATTTAAATATGCTTTATTTTGCTCTTATCTGCCCCCTATTTTACTACATTTAATCCTGTACTTCAGAATATTGTAATCTGCCAAGTGTTTAACCTGTAGTATTTTGTACTTAATCATATCCTGATGTAACTATCACTATTATCTGCTGTATTATTGAATTGTGGTTTGTCACACTTGAAAAAAAAAAATTATTGTATTTCTTGCTCTTATTGTATGACTTGTATTGTAACATTTGAATGTATTTGTATTTGCTTGCGATTGTAAGTCGCCCTGGATAAGGGCGTCTGCTAAGAAATAAATAATAATAATAATAGAGACAACGAGAACGACGCGGTGGCAATGGTGGGCCGTGTTGGCCAGGGCAACAGTCTGCATGCACCCTGCCTCCTAAATGGGGTGCAGTGCAAGGCCTTGGTCGACACGGGCTCCACCATCTCCATTCTGCGGCCCGGGGTCCTCCCCAGAGAAAGTGACGGATGGCTGGGAGGCTGGACGCCCACCAAGGTTCGCCTCCGCACTGTCACCGGCCAGGTCGCGTCCATGCTGGGACGACGGCGTCTGGAGATCCAGCTCGGAGACTGCACGATCCAACACGAATTCTGGCTGGCGGAGATACAGGATCGCTGCATTCTGGGCCTGGACCTCCTGAACAAAGTAGGAGCTACCATCGACTTGGCTGAGGGAACCCTGTGCCTTGGCCAGAGCCAACTGCGCCTGATTCCGGGTCGGGAGAAGGAAGGGGAGCAACGCCGCACCAGAACCACCGTGCAGCATAGCCAGACGAGGGAGGTTAGGTCGGACGGGGGGGCAGGACCCGGCCTCTCCCAGAAGCAGAGGACAGGACATCGGGCGACAGAGTTTGCAAGGGCTTCAACTGTCTCCGCCCCTCCCCTGCAGAACTTTCACCGCCCCCTGCAACCACAACCAGTGGAACACAGGACTGCAGGACAACTGATGCGGTGAAAGCGCTGTGGCAGAGGAGTAAGGAGGGTCTATCTCAGGGCCAGCGGGACCAGTTATGGGAACTATTAAGGGGGTACTTGGACATTTTTGCTGCAAACATAGAGGACTGTGGGCGGACTGGATTAGTTCAGCACAGCATTAACACGGAGACGCGGCTCCGATCCGGAGCGGCCACGGCGGCTACCCTTGGCAAAGCGGGAAGCGCCAAGGGCATGATTCTGGAAATGGCCGCTGCGGGGTAATTGAACCGTCGGCTAGCCCCTGGGCCGCGCCAGCCCAGCTGGTAAAAAAGAAAGACGGGTCACTGCGGTTCTGTGTGGATTATCGCAAACTGAATACAGTGACCCACAAGGACTCGTACCCCCTCCCCAGAATCGATGAAGCTCTGGACTACATCGCGGGCTCCCGCTGGTTCAGCTCCCTTGACCTGCGCAGCGGATACTGGCAGGTTGAGCTGGCCCCTGAGGCACGACAGAAAACTGCATTCTCCATTGGCCAGGGTCTGTGGCAGTTTTCAGTGATGCCCTTTGGACTGTGCAATGCCCCAGCAACGTTCGAGCACCTGATGGAGCGGGTGCTCGCCGGAGTTCCACGGACCCATTGTGTTGTGTACCTGGATGACTTACTGGTGCACGCCACAACCTTATCGGCGGCACTGCAGAACTTGCGGACTGTGTTCGAGCGCATCCGTGGAGCTGGCTTGAAACTCCACCCTGGGAAGTGCAACCTGCTGAGAAGAGAACACACTTCCTCGGACACGTTGTCGGGGCAGGCGGCATTGCCACAGACCCTGCTAAAGTGACTGCTGTAAAGGACTGGCGGTCCCCAGGACTGTGACGGAGGTGCGTAGCTTTCTGGGCCTGGCGTCTTATTACCGCCGCTTTGTGAAGGACTTTGCTCAGATCGCCAGGCCCCTGCACCGCCTGACCGAGAAAGGGGCGGTTCAGCTGGGACACCGACTGCGCAGCTGCCTTTGGGAATTGCGAGAGGCCCTTGTGAAGGCCCCAGTCTTGGCGTTCCTGATCCCCAAAAACCGTTCATCCTGGACACGGACGCGGCGATGTGGGGATCGGAGCAGTGCTAGCCCAGGAAGGCCGGACGGGGAACAAGTGGTCGCGTACTACAGCCAAGCTCTTAGTAAAACAGAGCGGAACTATTGTGTGACTCGCCGGGAACTGTTGGCTGTAGTACGGGCCATACACCACTTCCGTCCCTATCTCTACGGGCGAAGATTCAAGCTGCGCACGGATCATGCCTCCCTGCGGTGGCTGCTCAACTTCCGCGAGCCCGAAGGACAGGTGGCTCGCTGGATAGAGACACTGCAAGGGTATGACTACTCCGTTCAGCACCGGGCTGGCCGCCTACACAATAATGCAGATGCCCTGTCCCGTCGCCCCTGCTTCTCTGAGGACTGTAAGCACTGCCATCGGATGGAGGAGCGAGAGGCACAGCGGTCCTTGGAGGAGCGTAAAGTGCTGCCACTGTAGCTGTGGAGACCCCCTTGAGTTGTCAGCGGGGAGATCCAGCGTTAGCAGGGTCTGGACGCTGAGCTGGCACCGCTGATCCGCTGGTTATCGGCGGGTCAGCGCCCAGCCAGACGTGCGGTGTCAGCCCTCTCCCCGGAGGTAAAAGCGCTGTTGGCGCAATGGGAATGTTTGAGCCTCCGGGAAAGTGTGCTGTACCGTGCCTGGACAGACCCTGCGACAGGGCGCAAGCGGTTACAAGCGGTGGTTCCTCAAGCTCTCCGAGAGACCGTCCTGCGAGCCGTGCATGGCGGACCAGCCACTGGACACCGGCGTTGCCAAGACCCTGGGTCGGCCGGGAGCGGTTCTACTGGGGACGGTGCCCGGCGTGATGTGGAGACTTATGTGCGACGCTGTGACCAGTGCACCGCCGGAAGGGCCCCTTGGACGCTCTCATGCCCGCTCCAGCAGTACCAGGTGGGGCACCATTAGAGCGGCGCGTCGGTGTGGACATCTTAGGGCCGTTTCCACGGACGGAGGGGGGCAACCGGTACGTCCTGGTGGCCATGGATTACTTTACTAAATGGCCCGAGGCGTACGCAGTCCCGATCAGAGCGCGACTACCTGCGCGGAGGCACTGCTGGAAGGCATGTTCTGCCGGTTTGGGGTTCCCGAGGAGCTACACAGTGACCAGGGGCGTAACTTTGAAGCGCAGGTGTTTGGTGAGGTGTGCAGGCGGCTGGGTATTAAGAAAACCAGGACAACCCCACTACACCCACAGAGCGATGGATTGGTGGAGCGGTTTAACCGCACCCTTGCCACCCAGCTGACCATGTGGACCTCCCAGCACCAGCGTGACTGGGATCAATGCTTGCCCTTGGTCCTAATGGCCTACCGGACTGCAGTGCATGAATCTACAGGGTGCACGCCAGCGGCTCTTATGTTTGGGAGAGAGCTCCGCACCCCAGTGGACCTTGTGTTCGGCCGGCCACCTCAGCTCCACACTCCGGAACCTGCCGGCCCGGAATACCTCCAGCAGCTACAGGACCGATTGGACACTGCCCATGCTTACGCCGGAAGCACCTCACCTCGGCTGGCCAGCGTCAGAAACGGGCATCGATACTCACTGCAAGGGCCGGGGATTTCAAGCTGGGGAGCAGGTCTGGGTTCACTGCCCCCGGCGAAGAAAGGGACTCTGCCCCAAGCTGGCCAGTAACTGGGAGGGCTCCTGTGTTGTTCTGGAGAGGCTCTCCGAGGTGGCTTTATCGAGTCTTGCGGCTGCGGACCCGTAGCCGGGCGGTTGTGCTCCACCAAGACCGCTTGGCCCCCCTACCGCCCGGAACAAACTCGGTTGTCCCTGCAGCCATCCCGGAGGCCAGCTCCCAGGACAGGGAAAGCGCTTCCCCCTTGCAACAACCGAATAGTTCACCAGCTGGTGGCCCAGGTAGGAGCATTCCGGCCCAGCTGACTCCCAGCCCGCTGCACCTGTGCTCCAGCGGCCAGCGTATCCGTCGACCACCCCGGGACTCTCTGACTTTGTGAGACATTAAGTGTTGGGCCGACGGGACGTTCGGCCCTAAGATGGGGGCTGTGTAACGGCACGCGGCTGGACTGACTTCGCCGTTGCCACCTGTCGGCGAATAGGGCGCTGTGTCCGAGCCAGTCCCTACATTTGGTTAATGTGCAGCAGAGGATGCTGGGAGTACGAACTATGGTAGGGGAGAAACAGAATTATTGTTGTTGTGTGTATTTGTTTGTTATTGTAAAAGTTCCAGTACTATTCTATGCATTTCCCTGTAATTGTTATTACCCTTCCGGTGTTGTTTGTTAAGTATGTGAATGTCACCCTGAGAGGCAGAGTAGTGCTCTGGGGTGGGGAAGGGCTGTGTGTGCGTGTTTGGTTGGTTGGCGCTGACTTGCTGTTAGCTGCTTAATAAACTGCATTACCTAAAAGAGCTATTGTGTGCGTGTCTCCATTAATCCCTGTGCTCGCTACATTATTATTATTATTATTATTATTATTAGTCAAACATTATTAAAACAAAGAAGCATCATTTTACAGAAATAAAAAAACAGTGTGTGGCGCTCCCCGTCACTGACTAAAATTAAGGTGAAATAGAGATAGACATGCCATCAATTTCCAGTTCTGCTATTTCTTGACATGTGCATGTCTTTTATAACCACAGACACTGGCATCATAAAGAACATTATATTTTTCGACTTTTAATAATTAAATTCTCATTGATTGTAAATTTTTTTTATTATTTCTGTGGTAATCTCTGCGTGAGCGAGACACTGACAGTCTGACAGCTGCTACCTTTGACCTTATTTCTGATTGGTCCATTGCGACGCGAACAGCGTGTAGCAAACTATAAATAAAACAAATGTATTTCTATATTTGCTCGCTTCATTTACGCCAATCGCTTCACTTGTGTTGTGCATTATTCCATTTAAATCAATAATTTTCATTGTTTGATTCGCAAGCTCACGTCCTGTGTGCATATCTCCTAACAATGCAAGCCCATGCCATTTGACGTGTTTGATTTGGCATTATATGTTGCAGAGCTGCGCTTACACTCCGACTTTTAAGACTGTTTGGTAACATTTATGTATTTAGCTATATCTGGACTTTTTTTGTTAAATCTCTGAAAAAATACGCGATTTACATTAATCCAGGAACTTTTTTTTTTTTTTTTTTTTTACACTTATCGGCACTGTTCACTGCAGTTTCACTGACACGCTCGCCGCTTCAAACATAATTTCTCCGGTTCTACAAGTCCTAGAGTAATCGTCAACGGCTCATTTGAAAGGTAAGTACTTGGCCTAATTAGCTGTTTTTTATGTATTTATTTAAAATGTTTTTTTTTTTTTTTTTTTTTTTTAACATAACTGCCTCTTTAGTCATTCGCGACCGCCTTAGTGGGAGGGGGAGGAGGGGAGCGCGCCCGCCCCCAAGTTTGCACACCACTGCCATAGACAACTGCAGGTCATTTTAGAGCCGATTCCTTGTTTATTTGCATTGATTTCATGTAAACTGATTTAAATTATTGTTTATTGCGTAGAAATACTTTTTAAATTTTGTTGACCATCTCTCTTCCTCCCTCCAAGCATTAGTTGGTAAGCCATCTCCAAATTCTAATTCAGAGTAAACTATTCATTGTGAACTGCTTTAATATAGGCCTATTTTTTTTCCTACAAATACAGACTCGGTCAAGATATTAAGGTAAAAACGAGTGACCTTGTTTTGCAGTTTTAAAAAATGTTCTTTTGTTTAAATTAAGAATCAGAATCGTCTCTAAGTTTTAAAGGGACGTCATGTGATCAAAAAATACCCCCCCAAACATAGCCATAGATCGACAGATCGACAGAGATAGCGTACATGCATGTTGTGTTTGAATGACACGTATGCCATATTTGGACAATTCCGGTAGCATTTAAATGGTGGCTTTGCAGCTAATGTGTAATTATGGATATACTGCTGTTAATGAACAATGTTTAACAAATGTGACACTGTGGTGTTGCCCGCTATTGAAACAGGCGGAAGTGAGAGACTCGGAGGCGGAAAGCTGCAGTGAAGTGCTTCTAGAGCACGTCTATTCACAATCCGTAGAATAGAAACAAAGCACAAACGCCACCAAAACACCAACACTCTCTCCACAGCCAACCCGTTTCCCCTTATACCCAGTGAACAATAACGTGAATAATGAAACAATTAACTGTACAATCACCATTCCCACGTGAATAAACCCAAACCCTACATTCCCATGTGAACAATTAACACACACACTGACACACACACCACACACACTGACACACACTCCCCCTTATGTGCACAGCGCATACTGGCCCTTTGGCCACCTCCCCCCTTTGAATGCCCACATTCTGGTTGGGTGGGAGGGAGGGAATGCTGAGGCTAAATAGAGTATTTTCTATTTTTATTTAAGTAGAATTTTCAGAGACTATTAACTCATTTTTTTAGAATGGAAAACTATTTTGTTAAATAATAAAATATCAAATCTTTTTTTTTGGTTAATTAACGTATAGTTTAGCTGGAGCACAGGTATAAAAGAGGAGCGGGGAGATAGCTCCTTCGCTCAGTCTAGTTCAGGACTGAAGAGCAGCAGCTGTGCTCCTAGTCTTTTTCACTGTGATAGTCTTAGCTTGGCTGATTTTGTGTTGCTTTTAAATCAGTTTTAACACAGTTTTAAATAGATAAGTTGGATTTGAATCAGAAACATGAACATGTTTCAGTGTATCTTACAAATATATGCTTGTTATTCTTAGATGGCCAATTACCACATATAAAATAGAAATCAAGAAAACGTACAGTTTTAAAAACTTCAATATCATTTTTTTTTTAAATAAGATACAAAATAAGTTTTCAAATAAAAAAAGAACAGGAATACAGAAGTCTGTTTTGCACTTTTGTTGAATTCATGAATAATGTAGCTCCACCTAGTTCCTTATTTTTTGCACTGCATCTATTGTTTTGTAAGTGCCTGTATTATACTGATATCTGCCAAACTTCAGAGCTCGAAATTGGATGTAACAAATATGGAGGAGATTCCTTAAATGATGAATTAACGTAACATGAGAAAAACTACAAACATTTTGAAGAATAACAGAAACATACCTGGCAAAGTAAGACAGATCTCGTCGACTCAGACTGACTTCTCAAGTGAATCTGCACAAAAATAAGGAAGTCCAAGTCTTTATCAGATCAGCAAAAACTAAACTACTTCAACTAAACAGGGTTAGATTACAGGTGAACGAGCCAGAATTATTCAAGGTGTAGTCGAGCCAAATATGAGCGAGTATCCAGATGCACAGTACATGGAAATATTTAACAGGGAATGTTTTGTTCAAATCTATATCTACATGACTAGGTAACTCATTTCATACTCTTGCCACACTGTGTGAAGAAGTGTCTCTTTTTAATGAAGTCCACAAGATCACGAGTTAACTGAATAGCAAGACATTACTTTTTGACAATGCAGTAGCTACTGTATGTTATCCCAATAACTAGTCGCAGCCATGTGTTCTGTAAATGGGAGATTTGACCATAGTAATTAAGGCAGCATATATAATGGTGCAATACTAGTGCGCTTGTAAAAATAACAGCTTGACAACTGCATATTGCAAATCAAATTAGCCAAAAGACTCTTAAAAGAAGAAATGAGGAAATGATATTGCAATTATTCAGGGATGCCTTTCCTGTCAGTAACCAACCAGCTGCTGCTTCCCCTCATGACTGATATGCGTTGCAGCCACTAAATGGGGTGATAAGAGCTAGGAAGCAAAGCAGTAAGAGACTTCCTGGAAGTTGAGGAAAGAACTTTAGTGTACTACCAGAGGTCTTACATTTTGCTATTATGTGTGTGTCTTTCAAAACTGCACATTTGAGACTTATAGTTGGGTCACGCTTTATTTTAGGGGTGTCAATTAACTGTTAACCAGGTAATAAACACATAAGCTTGATTTCTCTTTCTATTAATTGTTTATAAATAGATAGTAAGCTATTCATTATCTTTTATTAATGGCCAGGTGAAACATAAATATCTATTTAAATAGTAAACCATTTTTGTATGCTCCCAGTGATTTTATATTTATTTTTTGCTAAATTTATCTTGAAATAAGTGTAAACCATAGTCGTGTGTGTGTGTGTGTACTGTAAGTTTAAATGGTGTTGTATAATGGAGTATTTTCAGATGATTCAAACAAACCTACACGCATTTTGTGGTGTCGGTGCCAATTCCTGCTGTCATTTTTTTTTCGACATTCAAATACTGCAAATTCCCCGTGTGATCCCTGCTTACTCTGTATCTTCCAAGCAGAACCCTTCTTGGATTTGTGTGCAAGGCATGAATGAGACCCTTCATGTATCATCCTTTCCCAGTTCTTCCTCTAACCCTGCGGTTATGCTCTTGCAGAGAACACATTGGCAACTCTGGTTAGTTGTTTGTTGATGGTCCAGACAGTTCTCCAGAAGCACAGTGTTTATTGCTTTTTATTCCTGTGTAGATCGCACTATCACTATATTCTCTAGACTCACTTGTTTAAAAACTGCACTCGTAGATTACTATATATTCAACTATTTGTATGTAGTTTTTATACATTGTAGATTGGTTCTTGCATTTTAACCAGTACTGCCCTTTAACTTCTGTAAATTGCTTTGGATTAAGAGGAGCAGGGAGATGGCTCCTTCGCTCAGTCTAGTTCAGGACTGAAACGCAGCAGCTGTGCTACTAGTCTTTTTCACTGTGATAGTCTCAGCTTGGCTGTTCTTTGTTTGTTTGGTTTGCAAGCCTGTGTGTTACTGCAACTGAATGGGAGGAGAGGAACTTGTTTGTGTTTTGAGCATTTCCTGTGCAATGACCCCACCTCTCCAGTCCAGCTAGTCATTTTTCAATGTTAATAAATGAAAAACTAGCTGAAAGGAATATATTTTCTAGGTGATCTGTAAATATATTTATTGATGTTATATGTAAAAAATGCTTTCGAGCTGTATACATTGTACATTTTCAGGATGCATAAATTATAAATCGGATCATTTAAAAAATGAGGATTTGTTCTTGGTTATCCATAAAAAGTAAATACCTACTGTCTTAATTACAGTATGAAATGTAATTTAATCTGATTTCCTAGTAAAAGAGGTGACACCCAAACAGCTTGTTGTCACCAATAACAAGGTGGCATCCCCGAGCTCATTATTTTGCACTGCAATTTATTAACATAAGAAAGTTTACAAAAGAGAGGAGGCCATTCGGCCCATCTTGCTTGTTTGGTTGTTAGTAGCTTATTGATCCCAGAATCTCATCAAGCAGCTTCTTGAAGGATCCCAGGGTGTCAGCTTCAACAACATTACTGGGGAGTTGGTTCCAGACCCTCACAATTGTCTGTGTAAAAAAAGTGCCTCCTATTTTCTGTTCTGAATGCCCGTTTATCTAATCTCCATTTGTGGCCCCTGGGCCTTGTTTCTTTTTTTCAGGTCGAAAAAGTCCCCTGGGTCGATATTGTCAATACTTTTTAGGATTTTGAATGTTTGAATCAGATCGCCGCGTAGTCTTCTTTGTTCAAGACTGAATAGATTCAATTCTTTTAGCCTGTCTGCATACAACATCCCTTTTAAACCCGGGATAATTCTGGTCCCTCTGCTTTGCACTCTTTCTAGAGTAGCAATATCATTTTTGTAACAAGGTGACCAGAACTGAACGCAATATTCTAGATAAGGTATTACTAATGCATTGTAAAGTTTTTTTTTTTTTTTTTTTTTTTTAACATTACTTCCCTTGATTTTAAATTCAACACAATATATCCGAGCATCTTGTTGGCCTTTTTTATAGCTTCCCCACATTGTCTAGACTTGCTTAACATTATAGTTCCGGGATGTGTTCCTCATTCTAAACATTTTCTTAACAAGTCATTTTTTTTATTTCTCAAACATATCTCCAAAACATCACTACTGCCAAGAGTGTCTGAGCTATCAATCTTCCGCTCCTACTATGTACTGTATTTGCAGAACCAAAGCACTGTTGCTGGATACTCGACTGAAGCACTAACCTTGCACTAGCACTACTTTTGTCTTTGTATACAAAAATAGTTTTAGGACATTTCTGAGTCAACAAACTCCTAGGTCTTTTATAGATTCCTTCAATTTCAGTATCACCCATATGATATTTCTAATGCACATTTTTTATTGCCTGCGTGCAGTACATTACACTTTTCTCTATTAAATTTCATTTGCCATGTGTCTGCCCAGTTCTGAATGCTGTCTAGATCATTTTGAATGACCTTTGCTGCTGCAACAGGTTTGCCACTCCTCCTATTTTTGTGTCTACAAATTTAACAAGTTTGCTTACTATACCAGAATCTAAATCATTTAATGTAGATTAGGAATAGCAGAGGACCTAATACTGATCCCTGTGGTACTCCACTGGTTACCTCGCTCCATTTTGAGGTTTCTCCTCTAATCAGTACTTTCTGTTTTCTACATGTTAACCACTCCCTCATCCATGTGCATGCATTTCCTTGAATCCCTACTACGTTCAGTTTGAGGATGAATCTTTTATGCAGGACTTTTATGTTATCTATTGACTGTCTACCAGGATACTGTTACCATATAGGTAATTTTCCATTTTGGGTCTTATTATAGTTTCCATAAGTTTACATAGAATAGAAGTCAGGCTTATTGGTCTATAGTTACCTGGTTTGGTTTTGTCTCCCTTTGTGGCTCGGTATTACGTTTGCAATTCTCCAGTCTGTCGGTACAACCCCTGTGTCAAGAGACTGTTGCATGATCTTGGTTAGCAGTTTGTAAATTTTACTTCTATCATTTCTTTGAGTACTATTGGGAGGATCTCATCTGGCCCAGGGGATTTGTTTATTTTAAGAGCTTCTAGTCCCTTTTAACACTTCTGCCTCTGTTATGCTAAAGTTATTTAAAACTGGATAGGAACAGGTCGACATGTGGGGCATGTCTGTGTCCTCCTTTGTAAAAACCTTTTCTGTGGATGTTTTCTCTATTTTATTCCAATCTACTTAGGTTAGTCTCTTTTTCATATCTTCAAAGTTTGCTTTTCTAATTGTAAACCTTGGCTTTAGTCATTACTTTTTGGGTTTTAAAAATCACTTGTTTTAAATAGATAAGTTGTATTTGAATCAAACATGAACATTTTTCAGTGTATGTTACAATATGTGCTTGGTATTCTTAGATTGCCAATTAGCACATTTAAAAAAACAAATCAAGAAAACAGTTTTATAAAAACTTCAAATTCTTTCTTTTTTTTTTTTTGATACAAAAGTTTTCAAATACAAACAGGTACACAAGTCTGTTTTGCACTTTTGTTGAATTCACGAATAATGTAGCTCCACCTAGTTCCTTATTTTTTGCACTGCATCTATTGTTTTGTAAGTGCCTGTATTATACTGATATCTGCCAAACTTCAGAGCTCGAAATTGGATGTAACAAATATGGAGGAGATTCCTTAAATGATGAATTAACGTAACATGAGATAAAAACTACAAACATTTTGAAGAATAACAAACATACCTGGCAAAGTAAGACGGATCTCTCCGGCTCAGACTGACTTCTCAAGTGAATCTGCACAAAAATAAGGAAGTCCAAGTCTTTGTCAGATCAGTAAAAGTGAAACTATTTTTATAATGAAACACAAAGAAATTAAACTGAAAGCAGTTCTACCAATAGGCCTATGCTTACTCCAAACAAACTTGCTGAACAGCATTTTGTTGTGTTATTTATTTGTGTTGTCTACTTTTTGATGTATTTTGTTCGCTTGCTTCTTATTTCTGGGATCTTTAATGTCTGCCTGCATGGGCTTTATAGTTTTAATTGTAAAAGTGCTTTGTGCTCCTAAATTGGAAGTATGGGTTTAAGTGTTCGCTAATATTGACATTTTCTTATTGCTTTAATTTTTTACTTTTCTGACCTGCAGTTGCATGGTCTTTTTTCTTGTAGCTTTTTCTTTGTAAAGAGCTGTGGGATCCTTATGATGAAAGAAGCTATATCAAATTGTAGGGAATTACACGTTTTAAATGTTTGGAATTAGCAAGGTTAACTCAGAGGTATGTGTTTATAAAGGTCAGGAAGAGTTGCGGAGAAGGAACACTGTGGTGTATGTGATACAAAGAAATAAGCAAAGAAGGAGGCTACCACATCCTGCCTCCTGGGAAAGAGTCTGAGAATTGAGGTTTTCTTAGAATGTTGAAAATAGTCATTTCTGTAACTTTTGTAATTGGGTCTGACACAGGTTTCTGTAGTCTTGATCAAATTAATATAAGTGAGTTGATTTAATGCTGGTGTGTGAAGAGGAGTATTCAAGACTTCTTGCAAAAAAAAAACAAAAAACACTACATAGACATGAATGACACAAGATGGTGAACAACCTTGTGCTTCTACTCGTGGTGAAGCATCAGATCCGCCAGGTCAGGTCGGTTATGTTGATTTGATTGTTGGGACTCAATTTTTAATTTCTCTTCGAACTACCCATGGCTGTTTCCTTCAAAGGGTCTGGGATGCGTTGCATGTTGAGTTATAACAATTTGGGAGTGTTAACATTACAAGGGGTAAGCATTTCCAAAGAATGGGATTAAGGACCTGTAACTTGTCATGGAAATTCAAAGTCTGAAAAGCTATCATGTCTGTGGTTCAAAATATACAGGCTCAAGGTGTTGAGGGTTGCAAGATTAGACAAATTAAAAAGAGGGAATTAGAAACACTGCTTGTAGAGCAACAAAGAGTTGTTTGCTTAAACTATGGAAGTGTTTTGGACAGCATATAGTTAATAAATGAATAGGCCATTGTGGAAGGGTGGTGGACAATTCACTGGCACACATGAGACAGAACTTTATTTGTAATGACGCTCAGATGCACAGTTTTATTTTAGCCAGCAGGGGGCACTGTCGTCTGTGGCCTGAATACCAACACAGGTAAACCGTTCACAATGCAGATGCACTCACAGGTGCTCTGAAAATAATAATAATGAATGACAAAAGGTGAAAGAAAATGGGAAAATAAAACACAGTAATAACTACAAAATAAAGGTGCTGCACTCTGCAGCTTTACCCCGACAGTCGCTAACCATACGGCCCGGGTCTCCGTCCTACGCTGACTTGTTTCCTCAGTGTACTATACGGATGCTCTCCAGGGTTCTGCCCAAGTATTTTCCCCGCTACTAAAAAAAAATGTTTCTTTTTATTTTGTTTTGTTTTGGTCCTCTCCAGCTGTGCTTGGGCCGGCAGCAGTGCTACTGCTGTCTCCTTTCTCATCCTTGAGGAGCAGATCTGAGAGAACAACAGAGCGTTTATTTAAACGTTCAGCAATC
Source organism: Huso huso (assembly GCA_036884735.1). Lineage (NCBI taxonomy): Eukaryota > Metazoa > Chordata > Actinopteri > Acipenseriformes > Acipenseridae > Huso > Huso huso. Next base: position 8,061,784 of record CM072710.1, read on the forward strand.
CCCTCAAGGCCGCCTCTCAGCCACTCAGAGAGGGAAAGCCAACACACCACCTTCCCCACCTCTGTGTCATTGCCATGACTGACAGGCAGATCTTACAAGGTCGCTGCCCTCTTCCTGCAGCACCTTCCACATGTCAGACAGTCAGTACAGATCTCCCCAGTTACAGCCATACACAGACTTCAACTTCAGGTTGCTGATGTAGGCCGTATTTTGTATAGCGGGAAGACTTCTGAGCGTATAATCGACAGCATTGTAAGACTAGAGAGAAAAATATGAACCACATTGACTCAGAATATTGGAAACAAATCACAGCTCCAGAAAAATAAAGCTAAGCATTGTAACAGACAACAGACTTAGTTGCCAAATATTAAGTTGAATCCAGCACAGAAATAATCTTATTTTGACATTTTATACAGATTGACAGATATACTCAGGCTTATGTTCTTGTATGTAATTTTTTTTCTCTCTCCTCAGTTGCAGATCTAAAGTATCTTTTAATGAATAATTGAAAATCAGTTAAGAGACTTTTTGGTTTCTTTCAATCGTTTTTCATTGTGCCAAGACTGCATTGATACCAGTGTTGATTTGATTCATTCTTTTCATGTCATCCTGGTAAAACTATTGGAATACAATATAAGGAATAATGTACAACCAACTGTGCATATTAAGGCTGTAGTTCTATCTTGGGTTTCTGGTAATGTATAAATCAGGACAGAGACATAATGACAGCCTTATGTGCAGTTTTGGTGTGCGTTGTTTGTTATAATATATGGTGACATAAGAGACGGTAATTGTAGAGCGAGCCGTGTTTATTTTTGACAACTGAAGAAGTGTTGAGAATAACACTGGAAAATAGAATCTTAAAAAAACTGCAACACAAATGTATTTAACAAGTCATTCTGCATATTACAACATATTTTGATTACATTTACTTATAATTATCTGACTTGGAAATTTGCTTGGCTTTTTTGGAGCTTGTATTTATATGATTTCCTCATCACTAAAGAAACTTTGAGGGCAATTTAGTCTAAACTGCCGAACATCCCACAGAGGGGGTCTTCTGCAAATAAAACTATACATCTGCAGGCCGTCGTAGTGTGGTTTCGTAGGGTTCATGTGCTGGTGGTAGAGTTTGTTTCTTTTGGTAGGGACAGTGTTTTATAGGGTTCATGTGCTGGTGATAGAGTTTGTTTCTTTTGGTAGGGACAGTGTTTTATAGGGTTCATGTGCTGGTGGTAGAGTTTGTTTCTTTTGGTAGGGACAGTGAATTTATTAGTCAAAACAAAGAGGTATTCTCATCCCTACCTGGGAGAACCAATATGGCTGTACATGATATCATAACCCCACCGGAGGAAAAGGTCAACCTAAAACCCTACCGGGTGCCTGAAGCAAAGAGGAGTGCCACTAGCTCAGAAGTAAAGACAATGTTAGAGCTGGGCGTTATCGAAGAATCCTATAGTGAATGGTCAAGCCCCATAGTTTTAGTAGATAAGCCTGATGGGACAATCCAGTTTTGCAATGACTACCGTAAACTAAATGGGATTTCAAAATTTGACACCTACCTGATGCCTCAGGTAGACTAACTAATAGATAGATTGGGGACTGCCCGGTATATAACTACCCTTGATTTAACGAAAGTCTATTGACAGATCCCCCTTACAAATTAAGCCAAGGAGAAAACAGCCTTTTCCACTTTCAATACACTGTTGCCTTTTGGTCTACATGGAGCACCGGCCACGTTCCAAAGAATGATGGACCAAATCCTAAGACCTCACAAGGAGTATGCGGCTGTCTACTTAGACGATGTGGTGGTCCATAGTGAAGACTGGGATACCCACCTACCCAAAGTTCAGGCAGTACTAAGTGATATCAAGGCTGCAGGCTTAATTGCTAATCCGGCTAAGTGCTCTATTGGGTTAGAGGAAGCCAAATATTTGGTCTGTATTATTGGTAGAGGAATTATTAAACCTCAGATCAGCAAATTAGAGGCTATTCAGAATTGGCCGCAACAAATTAATAAACATGTAAGGGCATTTCTTGGCCTAGCTGGGGATTACAGGCGGTTTATTGCAGATTTTGCAACAATTGCAGCACCTCTGACTTGACACGAGCCAGAGGACCGTTTTATGGTAAAATGGTCCGAGGAAGCAGAGGTGGCCTTTCAGAATTTGAAATATGCCCTGTGTGCACAGCCAGTTTTAATGACAAAGGACTTCATTTTACAGACTGACGCATCTAAGGTTGGTTTGGGAGCTGTGCTCTCCCAAGAGGTCCGGGGTGAGGAACATCCCATAGTCTTTCCAAGTAGGAAACTGAACTCTAGCGAGAAAAACTATGCCACAGTTGAGAGAGTGTCTGGCAATTAAATGGGCACTCGAAACATTAAAGTACTACCTGCTAGGACAGTTTAAACTAGTTACAGATCATGCCCCCCTAACCTGGATGAAGCAAAATAAGGAAAGAAATGCCAGGGTGACCAGGTGGTTTTTAGCATTACAACCTTTTGATTTTATCGTTGAATATCAAGCTGGTAAGAAACATGGGAATGCAGATGGGCTCTCCCGAACACACTGGTTTTTTTTTTTTGTTTGTTTGGAGGTCGCTCGTCTCGTTAGGTTTCCCCTTTTAACTGGAGGCAGAGGGAAATGTAGTCCTGGGGACCTACTTAAAGACCAGGACTACATTTACCAGCATGCACTGTACCAAGAGGCAGTTGAAGCACCTGGGTCTGAGCCCGTGGATAAAAGCAAGGGAAACCCTGATGGTATTGTCTGAAGGCCTTGTGGTGGAAAGGACTGAGACTGTGTGAACTAGAAGGTATTCTTTATATTTGGATTAAGTTTGGGTTGAAAGTGCAAGTTGTGGGTTATATGTTGTTCTCCTGGCAAGCAGCCTAGCTGTCCAGTATGTATTTAAGGGAAACTACAACTGTTTAGTTTAGGCTTGGATATGAGCTAGGTTTTGTTTAGAGTTTGTTTTTTTTATTTGTTTTTTATTTTGTGAAAACCCTGCAAATAAAATATCCAGGTACTGTCCTGGTTTAAACTATTCCTGGGTGGAAATTTACTGTTTTAGGCACAAAGTAGACAGTGAACGAGTCCTGACTTAACACGTAAGAATCTCCTCTTGCAGTATTCAGTGTTTTATTGGGTTCATGTACTGGTGGTAGAGTTTGTGTTTGTGTTGGTATTGACAGTGTTTTATTGTGTTCCTGTGCTGGTAGTAGGGTTTGTTTTTAAAAAAATTGAGGTTAGCAATATATGTTATAGGATATCAGCATCTTTTCATAAAGATCTTCAACTTGTACCACAAACTTAGTAAGGCAATAAGAAGCACACTTTAAATCCCTTAGTTGCAGTTTTGGCAAGCAGGTGAATCTGTAGCCTTTATCCAAGGCGACTTACAAGTGTTACAGGGCAATACAAAGTTACAAAGCAAGAGCAATGTTTAGATACAATACATTTACAGTAATACAATAAGAAGTTAGGATTTAAAACAATTTTTGTATACAAAGACAAAAGTAGTGCTAGTGCAAGGTTAGTGCTTCAGTTGAGTATCCAGCAACAGTGCTTTGGTTCTGCAAATACAGTACATAGTAGGAGCGGAAGATTGATAGCTCAGACACTCTTGGCAGTAGTGATGTTTTGGAGACGTGTTTGAGAAATAAAAAAAAATGACTTGTTAAGAAAATGTTTAGAATGAGGAACACATCCCGGAACTATAATGTTGACCGGGGTCAGAGCGATACCTGATGCCAAGGAGCTGCCGCACTACTGCCAGCACTTTTCACCTTGGACATCACACGCCCCGCACAACTGACCTGGACACTTCAGCACCTGAGCACCTGCACTTTTCACCACCCCAAAAAGTGCACCCAAAGAGTTGAGAGGGACTTGCTCTATTGGGACTTATGATTTGTGTTTTTGTTGCTTTGGACTGTGTTTCCCTTTTGAATAAAGTTCACCCTCTATCATTGTGGTAGAGTTCTTGCACCTCTATAAGTGACTCTGTGACGTCTGTTCCACATCCACACCCACTGCACCGTCACAAGCATGCACAGGGGAAGGCAGCAGCAGGGATGGTAGGTGACGTAATCACACACAGACATAAGCCCGATTTTATACGCTCCTTCCAAGGGAGCTGGCTCTTGTACAGCGGTATTGGCGCTATGCTTTAGTGCGAGAGGTCCTGGGTTCAAGCCCGTCCTCCGCCTGTGTGTGGATTGCCTCGCCCTGTGTGATGCACCTGCCTGCAGGAACCAGGATTGCTACAATATAGTTATTAGTTATAGGCTTTTTCTGTGAAGTTTCAATTCAAGGTATTTTTGTAATTGTTTTATATGTGTTATTATGGTTGGTGTTGGTAAAATATATTCTTGGAGAACTCTCCGCCGTCAGGCAAAACAAAGGGCAGATGATTTAGTGAGTGCAATTTCACAGGAACTAGGGAACAGAGAGCATGTAAATAAACATAGTAGTGGTGGTGACTGTCAAGTGCAGTTTGCAGTGAATGACAATACTGGCAGTAGTCGTAGTAGTGTAGTGTGGAAATTAGAAGAGCATGTGAATGAACATAATACTAGCGATAGTGAAAGCCAAGACGTTGCAGTGCAGTTTGAAGTGAATGACAATTTTTTTTTCAGGAATGATTAGTGCTGATTTTGAAAGTGAAGAAGATTCTATCTCTGGATCAGACAGAGGATGGGAAGGCATGTATAATGGATGCACTGAAGGGTTGGACTGTTGGCAGCAACATCCCAATGTTCCACAAACAGTTTATTAGCTATTTTAAGACTATTCTTTCCCAGTCTGCTGAAAGATGCTCGTACTTTAGTGGCTGCTTCCACTTCATACAATTTGGAGACGGTTGCTGGGGAAACGCATCATCATTCTGGTGTTGCACAGGGTATACTCTCTCAGTTGGCATCAAATGCGGAGCCGGCTTCTAATGTGTAACGCTGCAAATAAACATTGATGGCATTCCACTTTGAGTAGTTACATTCAGTTTTGGCCTATACTTGGTCTTCTTGAGGAAGACAAACTCCAATTAAAGTACTTTGTTGATGAAATGAAACAAACTGAAAATAAGGGAATGTTCTTTGATGGCAAGATTGTAAATGTTACCATTTCAAATTGTGTGTGTGATGCTGAAAGATTCTGACTTTGTTGAATTATATCTCATATTTTTGTATCATTTATTCCTGATAATTACTTGCATACATATTGTTGGGTCTTCCTGTTTTCATTCATTATATCCATTATAAAGGAATAATTTATATACCCCAGTTGGTTTTTCACATAGTTAGTCGTTTGTTTACTTGTTCATGTTTTGGAGCTCAGTTTTTAATGATTTATAAATATGCTTGTCTCGGTCTTTGGCACTTCTCATTTAGCTTCAGAACTAGGTGTATTAGTCAGGCACATGACTTCATTTCTGCTAATGCACTAACAGCACAGTCCATATTTGCAGAAAAATGAGGGTAACTAATCAGACATGATCAGAAAAAAGGCTGCAAATCTTTCTCTTTATAATTTTGGGAAGGTTGCAGTAAACATCCCCCTCCTTCTCTCAAGAGAAACTACTGAGTTTCTGCCATTATAAAGTCACCACCAGGGTTGATGAAATAGCAGAAACTTTGTAATAGTTTTATTGTAAATTTATAATAGCAGAAACTTTTTTCTTATTTACTTGTGTGAGAGGAACGTTGACACAAAGTAAAATGACACCGGGAAACATAAGTAGTGATATTTTTTTTATTGTTTTGTGGGGGGAATCCATCAGAACTTGAATGTTGCATATGCAAGATTTTATTATAGCATCATCTCAAGGTTATATATAGTACATACAACAATTTGATTTAAATTAAATTTACAATGTTATGACTGATCAATTGAAAAGAGGCAGTGTTGTAACATATATATAAAATGTGCTTTAAATTGTAACAAACTTAATTCTAGAGGTAAATCAAAATTATTTTAATGACCTGATCCCACCCGCAACAAAACAATATTATAAAGGTAGGTGAGCTGAGTGCCAGATCCAAGAAATAAATGCAGGGTAAGACAGTAACTATTACAATAAATATGAATTGAGGCAAAGTAAGAATAGAAATACTGGATAACAATCAAACTGGTAGAGCAATAAGATAGATAAGTGAAAGAAACACATCCCACATTTACAGAACAATAAATCTGATCAATTTCTGCAAATAAATAGATAGTCCAATTTGAATCCTTGATCGCCAAATGGGCAGAGTCCCAAAAATACAAACAAAAAAAATAAAAAATCCAGCCGCAGAAAGAGTAAATTGGTTCAATCTCACCCAGCGTTCAGGGAACGATACAGCAGCAAAATCACCCTGGTTTGGCAATCTCCATGCAACAAACAATTTCCCAATGGAGAGGTAGCTCAGACGAATAATCCTTTTAAATCCTAGGTTAAAACAGGATCCGCTTGGTGAGACAATGAACAGTAATCCAGAGGGTGGACATAAATACTTCAACAAATCTCTATTCGTTTGCTAAAGCAAAGTTCAAACTCAAAGTTAATTTATAGCTTTATGTTAACCTATTAAGTGTGGTTCGGGGGGTGTAGCTAGGCACCCTTCATGTATCATTACAGACCCACATCTAAATAAATTATTTGGAATACAGAAGAACTCACCCACAGCAATTTTCTTTCTAGAATCAGCAAATCTCTGAGGGCGCCCCCTCTTCCAAATCCAGCAGATGAAATGGCTAAAGAAATCCTCCCGGTATCCTGTTTTATCCTACCGATATAGCGACTCTTCGACTCCGCACAATGCCGACCTTCCATATCGGCCGCAGCGGTACAGTACTCGATTATGCAGCTCAGTATCTAGTATTCTGACCACTAGAGAAATCTTCCTTGGCGTGCATTTCCAGCGCATCTTTGTAAAGATTGACTCGTTCACAGAATCCTGAAAGCTCTGAAAGGTATTTTCTTTTCTGTTGCAATCCAGTACTTTTTAAGTGTTAAATGTTTTCTCTTTTCTTTTCTATATGTATTGGCGGTTCTCCTTTTTTTTCTTCTCAAACGTCTTCAGCGGGGAGCCGAGGGTCCATATTTTGGGGGGTTAGTGATTCCACTTTCTCCAACCCTTTTAAGCATCGCTTCATTTGCCTCCTAGAGGAGGGTTCTCCGTGAGTCAGAGGGGTCCCCCGACCAAACCCCTCCTTTAGCATGATCCCTGACCAAACCCCTCCTTTAGCACGATCCCTGACCAAACCCCTTCTTTAGCACGATCCCTGACCAAACCCCTCCATTAGCATGATCCCTGACCAAACCCCTCCTTTAGCATGATCCCTTGTCTTTTCTCTTTCAGGTTCTGATGCCTCTTTGTGAGGGCCCCAAGCGGTGGCCCCCCTCCTGTTTGTCGGGTCTCCTCCGCGATGGAACCCCGCTACTGCATATGTTGGGCCAATGAAGAGCCAGAACCGCTTTTACGTGTTTATTACTAATCAATGTGTTTTCTTTCTGGTTCACAATCTTCTTTGTATGTCGGGTCATCTCAGAGACGATGACCCCCCTCCTGTTTGTCCGGTCTCCTTAATGACAGAACCCCCCTTTATGCGTAGGGCCTTAGAGGGAGGGAGGGAACCTCTCTCTCTTTTATATGTTCTATTTGTTACTTATGTTATGTCCTAAACATTACAGCAGGTGGTCTAGCTCTGCCCCTTCCTAAGTGTTTACTTTTCTTTTTTTCGTTTCTTAGAAAACACAGACAGCCACGACCATCCTTCTCTCTCGTCTCTACACAAAAACTGACTCTCTCTTAACCAGACAATAAGTGCCTGTAATAAAGAAATTGTCAAATGGCTTAATGAGACTGATAATCAATTAAAGTAGAACCAGGCCATTGCTATAAGGGCACCTTAAAACAATTAACTAAATACATAGGAGAACAGATGTAGGGATAATTACTAATGTATTTTTTGTTTACGACTGTAAGTCACCCTGGATAAGGGCATCTGCTAAAATAAATAATAATGTTATGTATGGAAAACAGAATATAAAAATGTTTCAATAACTTTCAGCATTTACTGGCTGGCTAATATATAAATGATTAAGCTTTCAATTAAATTGATAACCTGGCCAGGTTTTCTGCCATCCAATTAAGTATAGCAGTCAGCAAACTTCTTATGCTGCACAGGTGTAGGTAATGCTACAAATTTACATCTCATTATAGGTTACATGTTTGCAGTCTTAGTGGCACCACAGCCAATGACCCCATCAGGCGCATGATGAGTCATGTGCTGATCAACAAACTGGCCAGAGGATGCAACTGGCTGGGGCAGGGAAGCGAGAGTAATCAAAGGTAAATTGTGCTGCTGGCATTTGAACTGTTGTGCATGAGTGGAAGCCAATGAAATGCATGCAAAATAAATGTGTAGCCATTCGTGAAAAAAGCCACTAAATAATAATATATAAGACATTTATGCTATTCCTTAAATGCAAGTACAAGATCAGATATTTGAAGTAAACAGTAAAATATATTGTAATGCATTACACTGAAAAACTTCTTTTTTTTTTTTTTAAATCTATCAAGAACAAACGAGAGGAGGCCATCCGTCTCATCTTGCTCATTTGGTTGTTAGTAGCTTATTGATCCCAGAAACTCATCAAGCAGCTTCTTGAAGGATCCCAGGGTGTCGGCTTCAACAACATTACAGGGGAGTTGGTTCCAAACCCTCAATTCTCTGTGTAAAAAAAAGTGCCTCCTATTTTCTGTTCTGAATGCCCCTTTATCTAATCTCCATTTGTGACCCCTGGTCCTTGTTTCTTTTTTTCAGGTTAAAGTCCCCTGGGTCGACATTGTCAATACCTTTTTAGAATTTTGAATGCTTGAATCAGATCGCCGCATAGTCTTCTTTGTTCAAGACTGAATAGATTCAATACTTTTAGCCTGTCTGCATACGACATGCCTTTTAAACCCAGAATAATTCTGGTTGCTCTTCTTTGCACTCTTTCTAGAGCAGCAATATCCTTTTTCTAACAAGGTGACCAGAACTGAACACAATATTCTAGATGAGGTCATACTAATGCATTGTAAAGTTTTAACAGGACTACATAATTTAGTGATTAAAAAATGAACAAACACAATGTTTAACACAGACACGTTGTTGATTGTGTGTTGTCCATGTTTGTGTAAATACTGTAAAATATTAATAGATTTTTTTATACAGTGCCTTTCATTACAGAAAGATTAAAACAGACCTAAGAACAGTATACACTACATAAACGGCAACTAATGAAAACAAGCCTTTAGTCCAGATTTAAAAGCCTTTCACAGTCCTTCATATGTCCAGGCAGCTTGTTCCAGAGCCGAGGGGCCATAATAATGCACAGCCTTGTCCTAGGCACAAGCAGCTGGGCCCTACTAGCGGACCGCAAATTCCGCTGAGGTGCATAATTACAGAGCATGTCCTTAAGATAGATTGGGCCGAGGCTGTGTCAGGTTTTAAAAGTCCGCAGCAAGATCTTGTAATCAATTCTAAATTTTAATGGCAACCAATGAAGAGAGGCTAAGATAGGGGATATGTGATCATGCTTTCTTGTTCTTGTCAAAACCCGTGCAGCACTATTTTGCACACACTGCAGCCTATGAATTAGTTTTGAAGAGACACCAGAAAGCAGAGCATTACAATAATCCTACCTTGATGAAAGAAAAGCATGTATTAGTTAATCAGGCACAGAAAAAGGTGATCTAAGGCAAGCAATGTTTTGTAAATGAAAGGAGGACACTTTGCAGATGTTCTTAATGTGAGCCTCAAAAGAAAGTGTAGAATCAAGCCTCACACCTAGGTTAGTAACTTCAGAGGTTAGATTATTCTCCCCCCCCAATAACAAATTGATGGGGAGAACTCAATAACATGACCTTCGTTTTATTACACTTTATTACACTGCACAAAATTTAGCTGCATCCAAGTTTCTATATCAGCCAAAAAGTTACGAGTACAGAAACAGCCAAAAAGACATCTGGTTTAGTCTAAATAAATTTGCATGTCATCAGCATAGCAATGATGGTGAATACCATGGCGTCTGATTTATTTGGCCAAGTGGAAGCATGTAAATATTGAGTAACACCGGTCCCAGAACAGAACCCTGTGGAACACCGGACGTAACAGAACTGACATCAGACTTACACACCTAAGGTAACAAACTGCTTTCTATTAGACAAGTATGAAGTAAACCACTGCAGAACAGTACCAGAAAGACCTATAAAGAATATCATTGCTAACAGTATCAAAGATGTAAGAGAATATCATGGTTACAGTATCAAAGATAAGAGAATATGGTGTGACAGATCGAATGATTCTTGGTGTTAGATCTCCTTCTCAACCTGTGAGGGCACTGTGTAAAAGGAACAGAGTACCCTTAACTAAATGGCACGACAATTTATTCCTTAGGGTAGGTGGAAGTCGGTCATTTAGGAAAGAGGCAGAGCTATGATACCCAAACTCAATGACCCAGACGGTAAACGGTGTGGCATCCGAGGATTGGAGGAGCGGATGCGCTCGTTAACTTAGGGGTCATGAGCGAGGATATAAATAGGGGGGTAGCGTACGTGATCTGTTCCTTTGTGAATGGTTAGAGAAAGAACCAAAAGGAAACCCTGCAATTGTGAGAACCGTGAGTGTTGTATTTGTTAGTCTGTCTTGTAACATTGTTCTGTTTGTGTCGTTTTAAGACTACTAACACTATCCGGTCTTTTCACCACGAGCGCAAGTTTCACACACTAAATAACTGTGTTTGTGTTCTGTGTTACGTATGGATGAGGAAAGAACTTGGACTTTTTGTTATTTGGTTTCGGGTCAAACCCGAGGATTACAAACAAAGTAATACACGCCATTGTATCACTTCCATCATTCATTATTTACAGATGTTTGCCATAAGGCTCTGGACATTTGTTTAATAAATCAAACACCCTTGCACCTGAAAAATCATTGTCTGTGTTCTTGTATCCACTCTGCACTGCATGCACCTGTAATCAATCCCCACTTTGCCACACATGGCTAACAGTATCAAAGAGGAATGAGGATCATAGTTAACAATATCAAAGATGAAAGAGAATATCGTGGCTAACAGTATCAAAGAGGAATGAGGATCATGGTTAACAAAAGAGAATATCGTGGCTAACGGTATCAAAGAGGAATGAGGATCATGGTTAACAAAAGAGAATATCGTGGCTAACGGTATCAAAGGCAGCACTCGCATCCAACAAACCAAGAACAGATGGTGAACCTGAATCTGAGGCCATCAATAAATCATTTAGTACTTAACTAAAGCAGTTTCTGTGCTGTGTGCTGGTCTAACCCTTTGCGGTCCATTGTCAGACTGGGTCCGACATTGCAATTATTCCTCTCAGGTCCTTTGTCGGACTAGGTCCGACATCATTATAGCAACGCAAAAAACGGGTTTCTAGTCGTTTTTTCTCCGGAAAAAGCCGAGAAAACTATTCAATTGCCGAGTGGTAGCGACAGGAGCCGAAACAAGTCGGGGAAGCCGTATCTCATGAATAGTCATACATATGGCCCTGGTATCAGATAACGGGGCGGTCATAGTAAACAAGCTGGCTAAGTGAGTCAGCACACAGAGACTATCATGGACATTTGCAGAGCTTTTTTCAGATGTTATAGTAATAAAATAATGACTTTGATCGCAATATTGAGGAGTTTGGTGATAAAACGAGTGATCAGGAGATGATTGATCGGTATGTACGACTATTATTTTTATTATTATTTATTTCTTACATAGATGAAAGCGATAGTGAACGAAAGGGTGTGGCGGGGCTGGAGATGCCTAGTGAGTGCTTTGTTGATATGCAGGGCCATTTAAACCCGTTTGACTGTGGGGGAAAAAAAATACATTTTAAACAGCGCGTCTAAAATTAACTGCGCGTGTGAAAATAAATTGGACCTGACGCGCCTGACGCGCACTTAATAAATGGACTGCAAAGGGCTAAAACTGGATTGAAAAGGTTCATGAAGCTGATTAAGCACTAGATTGGACTGAAGCTAAGACGCTACCATCCGTTCTAAAATAGTTGCCAAAATTTAAATTTGAGATTGGCCTGTAATGACACAAAGCGTCAGTATCTAGACAGATACAAGCATTGTTATTAAAATACAGCACCGATCATCACAGAGATAGCAGCGTTAGTAAAAGGGTCAGCAAAGGTTCACAGAAGCTCCTCCCGGGAAGTCTGTGCTGCTCATATTTCCTGGCGTCAATCTCCTCCGTGTGATCCAGGGGGAGGCGGGGTAGGCCTGGGGGGAGGAGGAGGACCTCAGGGATTGGCTGCTGAGCTTGCCACACACGGGAAGCTTCTGGTTGGCTCGTGAGCTGGTGGGAGAAACAGAGAGAGAGAAAGGAGGGACAGAGAGCATTTCTGTGGTTCTAAAGGCATGTGGGAGTTATTGGTTTAACTTACTTTAAAGAAGATATAAAAAACTAAACTAAAACCTATCTTACAATTAGTTCCTTTTCCAAAAACTCTGATCTGCCTTTAGAACCACAGACTCTCTCTCTCTCTCTGAGGATTGTGAGAGGGGCCTGCTGCAAGCAGGGTTTGTGAGCTGTGCGAGAGTGGTAGTGGTGAACTTATCGCCATTTACTTCTATATTAATTTATTATATATTTATTAAACGTTTTTTTAAAAAAAGTATTTTTTGTAATCTTAGTACTTTTTAAACGTTTTAGCTAGTGTGTGCCCAAAGATGGGCTCCTACTCTGGTGGTTTGGGGGGGCTTACTAGGCGCCTTGGTTTTAAAGTTTTTTCAGAATAATTATTCTGTTGAAGATGTGCTGCTTGCCGTGGGGCGGGTGGTTGGTTTTGAAAAGATCAAATCCTCCTCACGGATGAACAAAGCTAGTAGTTTTCCTTAACCAAGAAAATCTGGTTAACAAAATTGTGGAAGAGGGATTTATGTTGAATGATTCTTTGGTAACTGTAACACAGTTATCTACGTCTCTTACTAAAGTAATATTGTCAAATATTCCCCCTTTTATTAATAATTCATTGATTGAAAGAGACTTTTCCAGATATGGTAAAATAATGTCACCAATCAAAATGATTCCCCTTGGATGTAAAAATACAGAGATTAAACATGTCCTGTCTTTTAGGAGACAAGTATTTGTACTGCTTGATAACCCAGGAAAAAGTTTAAATGTAGCTTGGCATTTTAATATAGAGGGCAGGGATTATGTTGTTTTTGCTAGCACTGAGGTTTTTAAATGTTTTTCTTGCGGGGAACAGGGGCACCTTAAATGGACCTGCCCCAAGCTACAAATTGAAGCCGGGGCAAGTAGTAGTAGTAGTGGTGACGGGGAGGCGGTCGGGGTTGTTCAGAGAGCGGAGGTGGAGGAGCCGCCGAGACCTGAGCCGCAGCCCAGGAGGAAGAGACCGGAGAAGCCGGGTACCAGAGTGGCTGCAGCCGAACCAGGGGCTGCAGCGCTGGCCGACGAGACAAGGAGGGGTGTACACTGCTGCTGCCGACCTGTCTGTGTGGGGCCCTCATGGCCTCTCACGACAGCGTGAGGGTCTCAACCCTCCACTGTGGTGGAGCCGAGCCGGGTCTGAAGGACAAGAGGAAGGCGGGCCTCAACCCATGGATCTCGTGGTCTGAGGACCCGGTGCTGAAGGAGCGGTGTTGGGGGGATAGCCTCGGGGCTCAGGTAGGCCCTGTTGGCATTGCCCCAGTGATGAGAC